>JAKSZP010001668.1:0-96691 GCA_022478985.1 Massospora cicadina | reverse complement strand
CCAAGTCCGTTGGCACATGGAGCTGGCTCAGTTTGATTTCTGAGTGGAACACCGCCTGGGAGCGGTCAACACCATAGCAGATTGGCTGAGCCAGGATGTGAGGCTGGTGTACAAGAAGGCTGAGTTGGACAAGTATAACATGGCAACCATGTTTTGGGAAGACCAATTCGCCATGATGGTAAGTGAGGAGGATGAACTGTAAGGAAAGATCTGAAGGAAGCAAAGGAGGTCATTATTAGGGAAGCGGTTGTGGGCATAAATGGCGGAAGGCCATCAGCATAGCCATCATTGTACATATGAAAAGAAAAATGGGATTCTATGCCACAACATAAAGATATGGGTACCAAGCCCATCACTGCAGTGGGAAGTGTTGCAGGCGTCACATGACCATCCACTGACGGGTCATCTGGGGGAAGAAAAGATGATTGACCTGGTGTGATGGAAGTATTCATGGGCCGGGCTGCAGAAGGATATAAAAATTATGTGGCGGAGTGCTTGGTTTGTGCACGGTCAAAGCCTTCACGAAAGCGACCTGCGGGTAAGTTACTCCCACTCCAAATTCTGAGTCAGCCGTGGGGGTCAGTTAGTGTCAATTTCATTATGGGATTATTTAAGAGCCAGGGGAAGGATGCAATAATGGTTGTGGTTGACCAATTAACAAAATATGACGAAATATTCCTGTGTACTTCAAAATTCTTGGCCAAAGAACCCGCAAAGATTTTTATTGATAAGATAGTTGCTCATTATGGTTTACTGGTGGAAATTATTTTGGATTTTGGTCCCCCAATTCACATAAAAATTTGGTTGAGCTTACTCAGTAATTTGAAAATTCGCCCGTAGGGCTTCAACATATAATCCTCAGTTCAATGGCTAAACAGAAAGAGTAAATCAGATATTGGAGCAATACCTCCGATGTTATATCTTGGATTGGCAGGATGATTGGGTTAATTGTCTCAGACTTGCTCAATTTACTTATAATAACCACTACCAATCATCAATAGGGATGCCACCATTCTTTGCTAATCAGGGATTGAATCCAACGTTGGGTGGAGGATCAAACGGTAGAGTATGTCAGGGGGTGGACAAATTTTCCCAAAGAATATTAGAAATTGGAAAAAAATGCAGAATAACCTGGAGCATGCCTCAGCATGACAAAAATGGTATGCAGATTGATGGAGGGTGCTAGACCCATCATTTGCTCCGGGGAGTGGGTATTGGTGGCAGCAAAAAGTTACATGGTACCGGTAAAGAGCTGGAAACTTGGATTGAAGTTCTTAGGCCCTTATAGGGTACTCTGGGTTGTTAACAAGGTGTCGTTCAAATTAGACCTCCCAGAAGGGTTGAAGGCCCATCTGGTGATTCACAGTTTTCAACTCCGAGTTTTTGAGGGCAGGGACCATAGCAGCCTGCGCCACTGAACCCACAGGAGGAGTACAGCCAAGAATATGAGGTTGAGCAAATCCTGAGGGAGCGTTGGGTCCGGGGTCACCAGCAGTTCCTAGTAAAATGGAAGGGATATCTGGTGGAGGAAGCAAACTGGCAAACTCCAGAGGAATGTGCACGATGCCCCAAGAAGATCTAGGAGTTTCTGGATTTGCAAGGGGGTGATGTGATGGATTGGGGACAGCCTGATCTGCACATCAACCTTGTGAATATTGGTTTGACTTTGCACACAAATTCAGAGGTTGAACTGGAAAAATAGGACCAATTAGAAAAACCAGTAAAAACGGGGATTGTAGGTAAGGATTTGGGGACCCAGGAACAAGGATTGATCCAGCATATTGAACGACCGGTGTCTTAAATCCTCCAAGTGGTCATCATGTGGGATACAGGACTTTCCTGAGCCACAATTTGGATATCGCTTGAGAGCTAGATCTAGGGTTTTAGCTATACTCTAAACTATTGGGAATGCTTTAAAAATTAAGGAAACAGCAACTGCAAATACAGTTTCGTTTTCTTAATAAGAAAACTACAAATAAAATCATATCTGCTTGCTTAGGTTTTATCTATTTTATTAGCAACAAAGAGGAACTTTAGTCGGAATACCAGAACAATGAGCTCAGTGAGTGAGCTAGGCCAGGCATTGGCCTCATTTGCGACACTTACCTGGGGTCAGCCATTCTGCTTACTTTCAGCATTGCCAGACCTTAGTCCGCGAATACGTTGCAAATTTTGGAAGTGGCTCATGGGTGATAGGGTGGTTTTCCGCAGAATTATCAGTCATGTGGCTGGTGACATGGCTGGTGCTGCCCTTGTAACGCACTGGCTCCTTCCAATGAGCCACGAATGAGTTGGGCAACAGGATCCATGTTACAGACCATAGGGCTGACAGGGCTCCTGATACTACTCTCCTTGTGCGCGCGCTACAAGATTGGACAAGCACCCCCTGGAAGACAGTTGCAAATATACTTAACCCCAGCAACATGCCTTGACTCCAAGACAAGGTATAAAGGGAGGCAATAGCTCTCCCAAGCTCACTCTCAAAGTCCAATTCTTGTTGATTCAAGCCAAACATGGCTGCAGTTAGGCAATATTTTAAATAAACTCAAACTATAAATATATGAATCTTAAAGTTCTTTTTTTAAGATTGGCCAGGTTGATAGAAAACAGAACTGAGAAGCCTCCAGCTCCCAGTTCCTTCCCTATATACACATGCTACAAGCTAATATAAAATATAACACAAGCTTATGGTGCTAATCTGACTGATGCTTGGTATAAACCTTACAGCAGGATCGCGGAATCCTCACTCAATGGTTCTGTGCCAGTTCTGATCCTCAACAGTTCCGCACCAGTTCCATTTCGAATTCCAAACAAACCGCGAAACTTCCAAGCACCTGTTCCATTCCATTCTTGATTCAAATAAATCGAATCTCAAAACTCCCCATTCTACTTGATTCTCGTTTTTCCTCGACTTGGACGCCCATCTGGCTCCTTGGCCTCCTTCAAGCTCCTGCCCCTTAGGCGTCCCTGCCAGGACCAACTCCCCCTCCTCCTCCATACATCCAGACACAGCCTGCCCTGTCTTACCAAGGATCAGGGCAATGTGATGCTGAGGATAGACCTCAACCGTCACATCACCCCCCCTAGACAGAAAGAACTCTTGGATTTTCTCAGAACATCAGGCACAATCCCTAGCTGACTGCCATGTGGACTCCTCAATAGGATGACCCACCCAACGTACCAAGAATGAACGACGTCCTCTCACCACTTTGGTGTCAAGAATCTCCTCAACTTCATACTCCTCGGCTCCTTCTCCAGCTGGGAATAAAGGGAAGGACTTTCAGGTGGCTGGCCAAAGAATGGCTTGAGCTGCGATACGTTCAACACTGGATGAGCTCTTGACCCTTCCGGGAGCTTCAGCTCAAATGCCACCTCGTTCACCGCCCTCACTACCTGATATGGGCCCAACGCCACTGGCCCCAATTTCTGGCTCCTTATAGGCAAGGCGTAGTTCCGAGCATTCACCAAGACCCAATCACCTCTCTTGAAAGCTCTACCTTCAGATCTATGCAGGTCTGCCTTCCTCTTCTGAGCCGCGACTGCCACCACCAAATTCTTCTTCAGGAGCTCCAGGGTGTCATGGGTATCTCGCAACAGTTCATCTGCCGCCGGATTCCGCCCTTGCTCCCTAGGCCCCATACCCTCTGGGTGTTGGCTGTGATTTGCGAAAAATGGGGTCATACCCGTGGATGAATGCTTATGATTGTTATAATAAAATTGAGCCAGCTTCACCCAATATACCCAGTCATCCTGCCGCCCTGAGACATAGCACCTCAAATACTGCTCTAATATCTGATTTACTCTCTCAGTTTGGCCATCTGACTGAGGATTATATGCTGACGAATGGCAAGCCTTGATCTTTAGATTTCCCAACATGTGGAGCCAAAATTTAGATGTAAATTGCGGACCCCGATCTGACACAATCTCTTCAGGCACCCCATGTCTGGAGAAAATCTCATTTACAAAAATCTGTCCTGCCACTTTTGCAGAAATGGTTGACCAACAAGGGAAAAACTCTGCATATTTAGTCAGGCGATCCACCACTACCATCAAGGCATCCATCCCCTGTGACTTGGGCAGTCCTGTGATGAAATCCACACTCACTGAGGACCATGGCCTAGAAGGAATTTGAAGCGGCTTCAATCCCCCCCCCAGTGCCACCCGTTGAGCCTTTGCCTTGGCGCAAACCACACAATGCAAAACATACTTCCGCACCGCCTCACCCACACCTCTCCATGAATAGTGACGGCGAACAAGATCTAACGTCTTCTCTTGACCGGGATGACCTGCCAGAGGTTGGTCGTGATTAGCTGCCATTACCTCTTGTTGCAGACTCTTCACCGGGACCCAAATCCTTCCCTCATGGTGTATGATACCACCCTGAACTGAGAATCCCGCATGCCCCCTGCTTGCCTCACCTTCCCCTGTCTCTTCTCTTATACGTTGGCCCAGCTCACATCTTTGCTGTGCAGTTTGGATTCTTCCTGCCATTCCATCTCTCCAGACTTGGATCGTTGCAAACAAGTTTTGTGGCAACATCGTGGCTGTGTTGAACTTCCTCAACTCCTCATCAGAAAACACCAGTCCAGAGTCACGACTCAATAAATCTGGCAAGACAAATTGTTTTCCCGGCTTGTATTCAATCCGCAGGTCATATTGAACCAACTCTAAGTGCCACTGGGCCTGCCTCTGGTTCATCAGGCGTGGGGACTTATAGTATTCTAAGGCTCGATGGTCCGTTTGGATGACAACTGGGTGCCTGGCATACAATAGGTGGTGTTGCCACTCCCCTAAGGCTGCAACTATTGCCAAAAGTTCCTTATCGTAAACTGGATAGTTGGTTTCAGCTGGTGCCATCTTCTGACTGAAATAACAGACAGGATGTTCAACCCCATCTTTACCCTCCTGCAACAACATGGCTCCAAGTGCAAAATTTGACGCGTCAGTCTCTACCACGAATGGTTTGTTTGGGTCAGGGTGTGCCAGAACCGGGGCTGTCAGCAAACTCGTCTTCACTTTCTGAAATGCCCTCTCCTCAACCTCCCCCCAAATGAACGGCACGTTTCCCGTCAGTCTTGTCAACGGCACAGCCCATTGGGCCAAATCCTTAGAAAACCTCTGCACAAAATTCACCACCCCCAAGAAGCTTCGCACTTCAGTCCTATTCCCAGGAGCCTTCCATTCCCGCACCGTCTGCAACTTATCAGGACAGATCGCTATCCCTTCTTGGAGGACCACGTTCCCTAGGAAGGACACCGATTCTTTATTGAACTCGCACTTGGATGGCTTCAACTTCAAGCCCGCGTTTCTAACCACCTCCAACACACTTCTCACATCCCTCACATGGTCCTGTACCGATTTGAAAAACACCAGGATGTCATCCATATAGGCAACACAACACTTACCCACTAAGTCCCCCAATACATGATCAATCATGCGCTGGAAAACTGCCGGGGCATTGCATAGGCCAAATGGCATAACCCTGTACTCGAAGTTTCCCAGATGACATTTGAGTGCCGTATACCGCTGGTGCTCAGGGCGAACAGGAATTTGATTAAAAGCGTCCACCAAATCCAATTTGGTGAACACCCCACACCCGGAGATCATGGGCAGAATGTTCTCCATGAGTGGCATTGGATAGTGATCAGGTTCCATTACCTCATTCAGGCGTCGGAAATCAACACAAGGACGTAACTCCCCCTGACTTGGGAACCAACAGGACTGGCGAAACCACCGGCGACTTGGAGGGCACAATCAAACCCATATCCAGCATCTTCTGGACATAACCCTCCAATGCCTCTCGGGCTAGGGGATTCAACGGATAGACTGGACAGCCCTTTGGTAACTCAGAGCCTTCCTTAAACCGGAAACCAAATGCAAAATCCCCTGTAGGCGAAAAAGGCGCATCATCTTTAGGCTCAAACACCTCCGCGAAATCCTGATACTCCCTTGGCAATCCTTCCACTGGCACACTTGAGGTGATTCCACCCATGTGCTTAACCAACGAACCTTGGGACTGAAACGTCCATTCAAACCACCCCTGGCCTCTAGGCGACAGCAGAACCCTCTCTCTCTTCATATCAAACTGTGGACGGACATGGTGCCACCATCTCATTCCCAGCACCACAGAATGTGGCAGGAGAGCCACGGCGTGAAACTCCTCCCTGAATACCTCCGGGCCTTGCCCCAACAGGACCTTGGCCTGTACTCGCCATACCGCCGTTCTTTTGGAGGTGTCTGCCAACTTCACCCATCCATCCTTCTGAAATGACAATCCATGGCTTCTTGCCCACTTCTCCTCAACATAATTCTCCCCAGCTCTGGTATCAATCAAAGCTAGAACTTCACCGCAGTCCCTTCCTTCATCCCCCACGAGCACACTGATGGGCAAAATCAGATAAGGATAAAATGAAGTAAGTGGTTTATTTTGAGGTACCGGATTCACCAGTTTCTTGTGAAAATTATAAGGAGCCTTCTTATTCTGAGCCTCAGGATCCTGAGTAGTAACCCATTGAGAAATCCTTATCTCTCGCACCTCCACCATACCCTCAGGATTCCCTTGACTCTTCTTCCCTTCCTCCACATAGCTAAACCCCTTAGTACCATATATGGGCTCGGAACCTGCCCTTCTTCCACCACTCTGTCCTCGGAATCCCACTGGGGTTCAAACAACTTCCTGACGGGCCCGTACCAAACTCAACTGTCGTTCTACCTGCAAGGCCAAACACACCTCTTCCTCCAACGTCGCTACAGGTTTCACCGCCGCCATTGCCAACAATAGATTATCTTGCAAGTTTTGGCGAAACATGCATGGAAGCTGAGACTCAGGTGCCTTTGCAGCTCTTGCCAATGCGCGGAACATCTGGCCATACTCTTCCACTAACTTTTTCCCTTGACCACACTGCAGTAAAGCCGCCCAGGCCGAATCCTGCGTCTCATCTGGACATGCTGCACGATCAATCCAATCCAGACATTCCTCCACTGATATGGGTAACCCTGACTGCTCTTCCAAAAGTTCTCGCACCCAGTTGGACTGCTTTACTGGAAGTGCCAACAGAACCTGACTTAACTGCAAGGCAAACGAATCTTTCCACCCGCTGCCTTTGTCAAACGTCCCTGAAACTGAACCCGGCTAAACGTCTGGTGGATCAGTTCCAAGTCTTCCAATTTCAAAACCGTGGGAATTCTTCCTTTGTCCTTCCCAGGCCCTACCACTTTCCCACCATTCTGGGACACACACTCCAAAACCTGGTATAATTCATGAAGCAAAAAGGCGGTAGAGAATATCACCATCAAGAGTGTTGCAGTATGGTTATACCACTTTGGAAACACAACTTCTTCTGGCACCTCTTTTGCTTGCCACCACAACGACAGGAAAGTAAACGAGTTCTGTTTAATGTAACGCACTGGCTCCTTCCAATGAGCCACGAATGAGTTGGGCAACAGGATCCATGTTACAGACCATAGGGCTGACAGGGCTCCTGATACTACTCTCCTTGTGCGCGCGCTACAAGATTGGACAAACACCCCCTGGAAGACAGTTGCAAATATACTTAACCCCAGCAACATGCCTTGACTCCAAGACAAGGTATAAAGGGAGGCAATAGCTCTCCCAAGCTCACTCTCAAAGTCCAATTCTTGTTAATTCAAGCCAAACATGGCTGCAGTTAGGCAATATTTTAAATAAACTCAAACTATAAATATATGAATTTTAAAGTTCTTTTATTTAATATTGTCCAGGTTGATAGAAAACAGAACTGAGAAGCCTCCAGCTCCCAGTTCCTTCCCTATATACACATGCTACAAGCTAATATAAAATATAACACAAGCTTATGGTGCTAATCTGACTGATGCTTGGTGTAAACCTTACAGCAGGATCGCGGAATCCTCACTCAATGGTTCTGTGCCAGTTCCGATCCTCAACAGTTCTGCACCAGTTCCATTTCGAATTCCAAACAAACCGCGAAACTTCCAAGCACCTGTTCCATTCCATTCTTGATTCGAATCCAAATCAAATCTCGAAACTTTCCATTCTACTTGATTCTCGTTTTTCCTCGACTTTGGACGCCCATCTGGCTCCTTGGCCTCCTTCAAGCTCCTGCCCCTTAGGCGTCCCTGCCAGGACCAACTCCCCTCCTCCTCCATACATCCAGACACAGCCTGCCCTGTCTTACCAAAGATCAGGGCAATGTGATGCTGAGGATAGACCTCAACCGTCATAGCCCTACTCATTTTTCACATACTGGAAAGAACCTGTGCGTTACAATTATGCTCAACCCACCAATTTATGCTTTACTTGTGAAGATCCCAAATAGCTGTGTAAAGTTAACAAAGTGATAAGCACATAATGCCTTATAGCTACAGCTTCTCAGTAAACTAGTCTAAACCCCTACTCATTTTGCTCTATGATTTTGGTCAAGTAAGGGAATGTTAAGATTGATCTAAACAAGCATCTGAATATTTAAATTATTTAATTTATCCTATTTCTAAACTAATACTTAAACTGAGGCTCTGATCAATTCTCTTCAGATTGTTTTTAGATTTAAGGTTATAACTTTCTAAGGATTATTTCATCCCATGCTTACGTTTTTTATGTGGTTGCAATTAGTAATAAAGTGCTGCAACTAATTTTCTTTGATGAATCTGTTTTCTGTTAATAAATTACAGTTAAAATTTTTTTGGCAGTGCAACACACAAATTCATAATCCACTTATTACCTTATGTTAAGGCATAAGTTTTCACATCATTTTCTAACTATTATTATCAAAACCATACCACCACAGTAATAAATGGGAAACCCAAATCCCATCTGAAAGTGACACAGCCCTAAATTGGAGAGTTGCCTTCTTACAATAAGGGTAAATACATATATCTTTTTAACCAAAGTTAGTTATATCTTTTGGTTCAGCCCAATCAACTAAGGTATGGTGAACTAGTCCAACCACCCTCTACCATCGTTGGAATCCAATGAACACCACGTATCATCCTCATTACCTGACTTCTGGATCAAGGCATGAGCTGATCTGCCTCTGCAACCTGGGGACTTATCAGGGCTTAGTCCACTGGATCACTATGGATTCAACAGGGCTCTGGTACCTGTTATACACTGCAGGCCGAGGTGTGAATTCATTCAAGTCTCTTTGGACCACTTGGTTCTGTTGGGGGATTTTAGACATGTGGTTGAAACGGAAGTAAAGCTCCAAAAAGGTGGACATTACCATGAGAGTGATGCTCAAGAGTTAACGCAAAACTTAAAAAAGGAAACTTAGAAATAATTAATATTCTAAATTCACACTTTATTTAAGTGTCATGAGGTTAAGATTAAAAAGGCTGAATCATTTCTTTGATTCCACCTCAAAATAAGGTAAACAGAACAAGTGGAGCTTAAAAATCAATCCTATACAGAGTTTAAATGATTAATGTTTGGAAATTCTCCAGAGCATTTAAAATCCTTAAACGCCCTAAATTGAAAACCAATCATGCAAAAAATGTCTGGATCAAATGACCATTAAGATCAACAAGATTATGAAGTTTGTATCGCTTCAATATAAGTTCAATATGTTTTAAAATTCAAAAAAACACTATGCAGCAACCTATTTTTCACACCAAAACTGTGTAACCTTGACAATTAAAGGTTTATTACTTGCTTTGACCATTTGCTAGTGTCCTGGTTGTAGTTACCTGAGTGCTAATGTTGTGATTTTTAATATAACTAAATTATCCAGTTTGACTATGAATATAAATTTGCTTGTCCACTAGGGGAATCATCCCGCTCGTGGGTATGGGAGTTATTGCTTCATTGCAATGACTATTGTTTGGTAATTTCCCAAATGAATATTTATCAATCTGCTGGGTTTAATCTACTGGATCAATAATGTTTTTTCAAGGATTGTCCCTGACAATAAACAAGCAAAAATAAGCTGTCACTTTTCATATTGATTTTAAATTGTCTTTTATGAGATGAATATTTTTTTTGCTAATTGATTAAGGGATTATTAGTTGCTAGGCAAGTAAAACTGAATTGATAGCAACTGGCAATTTAACCTTTTGGATATCACAATTTGCTGGTCATGGTCAAGAGTCTCATTACCTAAGCATGTTGCTAACCTGGTAATGGTGAATCGCTGGGGTTGAGCAAAGGCATTATGGCACATTCTTCGGTTCAACCCAAGAGGGTCAAAAAATTTTTGGGGAGAAAACAACTAATATGATGAGGAAAATCATCGTTTTGCACTACACTGGAGGGTGAATTCAGTGAAAATTGCTGTCATTTACCAGTGAGGTGCCAACAGAAGATTTGGGCGCCATATTCAATATATTTTCCTTTGTAAAACTATTTAATAAAGCAGATCCTGTAGATAATAAAACAGTGAGTTTATTATACATCTGGTATGTTATTGATTACTTTTATGATTAGATAGAGGGACTGGATATCCCTGTGCTAGATAATACTGTCCTGTTCTCTGCGGCTGCTGCATAAAAGAGTTATGAAGAGACAGAAGTTTACCAAGAATGCCACTGAACTATAATTTCCAGATAAGTCCAAGGTGAAACTTTTAAGTTGGAATTAGGAGTCAAGTATTAGGAGTAGAAGTTCCCTTAGAACCTCTTAGCCTGCTATCAATGAGTTTAGTTCTGTTATTGTCCAAAAGTTGTCACTCTGAGGGGCAGTTGAAGGGAGAAAATTACGTTGTTTTATAAAGCGTTGATTACCTTTACCAGTGGATTGAAAGATTCTTGTGCCTGTCCAAAGGAGAATCCAGAGCTGAAGAAATATTTAGTCATGAACTGCTCAACAAGGCTATTCTCCATAATAAGATCAATCACAAATTTTTATAAGATATTAAAAAATATTTATGACTGCACATATAAAGAACTTATGCATAAACTTGGGAGCTGAAACGAGCTATAATTAAAGAGATAGCTTCAGAGCTTAACGTTGGAGTTCAATTTATAAGTGGAAGATGAGTAGCCAATAGCTCCCAATTTTTACAGCTATTATTTTGTAAATTCCCTAAGCCCCAAACATTTGGTTTCTTAATCTACTATTAATAATATGCATATATTCTGCAATTATCAGATGCTGTTCAAATAGAAGTGACTTGAATCAATGAAATCCTGGGGAGTTTAGAATATATTCATGAGGGATTGTCAAAGTAGAAGGGTATTCTTTTTTTACAATAGCTTAGGAAGCTTAAAACTAGAAATATAATATAACGCTGCCTCATAGCCACCATGAGTATATGTTACTATGTGCGCTTTTTTTATAAGAATTAAAAATTTATTGCTACAAATTAGGGTTTCCTCCTTTTTCCAAGCATCTTACCTCATATAGATTGGTTATTATTTAGTTCTTACTTAACTATGCTAATTGCAATCTACGCCAAAGCGCTGTTTGCAACAGACACAGTCTTTGGTAAAATCATGATATATGATAAATAGCTGATATGGATTTGTAGTATCTTTTAGATGAATAAACACGATCATCATCTACTAACCATCTTAGAACTCTTAGCAGAGGTAATCTAACTACTAAAGCAACTAAAATGATAATTCTTTGCAACTAAGGTTTCAATACTAGGGAAGGAAATCATTTTTAGCAAATCTGATTGCCCCAGACAAAGATGCGGCTTAAAAGAATTGTAAACTCATATCTCACTCACTGAAATACAAAACTATATAGGGACCTATTATTTCATTTGAAATGTTCTGGAAAATGTGATAAGTTGCTTCTTACCTCTATGAGGCATCTTCAAAAAGATTTTAAAGAGGATGCCCAAATTTAATGTAGCCTTTAATGTGGTAAAGATCATACTCTTCTCAAGCCATTATTTGGTGCATGTTAATCTTAACTGTCCTTCACTGCTATCACTGAGGTGTCAAGCTTTAAGACAGAGAGGCTATGTGGCAGGAAGAAGAGTAAAGTTTAGAACGTCTCATCTCGTATTTCTAAAAAATGTCCTTGGTCAGATAAACTATTCAATTTACAGCAAAGAAATCCTTCTTGTGGTAGAAGCTGCTACCTGAAGTCACCATCTCTATTTGCCTAGACGACCGTTCACTTTTTTGAAATTACCGTAAAGCTTTGATGTTCTGCGTTTCGCCTCAAATATCCTACTTTCAGTACAGATAATTGGAAATTTTAATGCTAATATCAAATATAGTTTCATAGAGGGCAAAAAAACTTGGAGCCAGAAGCCCTTTCTTAAAATTATGCTTTCTTACCTGAACATACTTGGTAGAGGCATACAACACTAAAGTGTTGATAAACTGGAAAAGATTAGAATAAGGTACTTTCTTTAAACCTTACACACTACTTACTATGGTGCCTTGATAAGATGTTAATACCTCGCTAGAGTTTGATTACCCCAATTTTTCAGTTGAGTTTCCAAAGAATTTGATATCATGAAAATAGGATGGTTAATCATTGGATAAAACATATCTGCTTTAATAATTAAGTCAAATAGAATGAATCATTTTTTATCTCACACCATTCCACCTTAAGGGAGATGATCATTAGGAGAGCACATGCCCCCTACTAAAGGCTACTCAATAAAAAGCTGATAACACAAAAGTATAAGACATTCCTACAGATGTAAATGGCTTACTTCATATGTGGCAAGTTATACTATATTTTGTGCCGCCTGAAGCCATGTCATACCCAGACTTTAGCTTCCAGTATTCTTTCACCGCCTGAAGCTGCTAAAGACCTCTGGACACTGTCTCCAGGGGGCCTCAACTTTAAACTTTTCGCATCCAAAGGGTATGAAGAAGAGGTGGTTGTGGCAAACACATCATGGAAAACGGCACATTTATAACCTGTCACACTAACTATACTTTTATCTAAACATCTCTCTTAACAATTAACCATATCTTCTTTCACAGAACCAATAACTTTATCAGTAACCAAGGTACCCAACCACTGCCAAACTTTAAAAAAATTACTTAGTGTTTTTCTATGATGATCCACAGCCTTCTATTCTCAATTGGAAGGACAGATGGAGAGAGAATCGAGGCTATAGAATTTTTTTGTAGTTATTTTTATTTAACTGAGGCAAGCCAACCTGGGGATGGACATTACCAAGCTCAGAGGAGCAAAAATACTATATTAGAATCTAAACAAACAGAAAGAGATGAGCGGATCACTCAAACTGAAAATTTAAAAATAAAAACTGAAATTACCCAACCAGGTCAGATGTTGTAAACTGCTATGTGTCCATGGTGGGGGTGAGTCAGGATTGGGAGGCTCATCTTCCTCAGCTGTGTTGGACAGTGTACAGCAGAGCGCTGAGAGCATGTGCGTGGGTGCATCCTCAAAATGGGGGTCAAGGTAGAAAAGTGGATCGGGAAGCTCAAATTTAGCTATGAGGAGGGTTGTGATATAATCAGAAAGGGCTTTTTCAGCCTTAAGGCGAACTTTGGGTAGTGTGGTAAAGGTGGAAATGTTGTTGCTGGTGATGCAGGTTTTGGGGCTAAACTTTGCAACCCTCATAACTTTTTGTACTGTATTGTGGGCAACTTGTTGGAATTAGAGGAATTACTTTTTATGAATTTGTTGCATGGGGAAGGATAGGTGCGTGTAACCCCATGGTCAAGACTCTGACTAATTTTGCTACAGCCTTTTGGAGGGTTTATAATTAGGAGAGGCAACAGCCTCTCTGGTGAGTTAAAGTCACTTCAGAATTCATTCACATATGAGTGTAGAGCATAGCGGCGAGTTTGGAATTGAGCCGCATATTCTGCATTTAGGTACATTTTGAGGCCTGGGGCCTTGACTGAGTCGGGGATGGGATTTATTAAATCATCAGCTTCCTCCAAATAATCCCAGAGATTTTGGTTAAGGATGATAGGTTAATTGGCATATGGGTGGGCTGGATTTGGTGCTGGGTGGGTTTTTTGGATTTACTAGGGTCCATTCTGGCTCCTGATTAGTTGGAGTAGGAGTAGTGGTTTGGCACGTTGATTCCTTATTGGTTTAGACTGTGGCTTTTACATCTGACTTTTTGGTGGAGAGGGGAGGATTGTGCCCCATTTGAAGAAGGTTTTGATTTTGGCTATGGGAACATCGTGGGGGTGTTGAGCATGTGGGCTCCATCTCAGGCTATGGTGGGGCAGCGCCAGTTTGAATGGTCCAGGTCGAAGCAAATGGGGCAGATCATGCGCCCCTTATCTACTCTGGCCCAGAAAGGGTGGTTGGGGGCAGAGGGGACAACAAAGTGATGGGGAAATGAAATGGCAATTCTATTTGATATTGGGCATATGGTTGCAAAGGCGCGAGCGCCCACTAGTCTGTTTCTCCCATTGTGAACCACAAATAGTAAAATGGGGTCAGCGCCATATACTGACAACCAGCTATTATTTCATTGTATAAAGTTTAGGTTGGAGGTGGGTGTGGAGGCCTGAAAATTGAACCACAAGAGCGGTATTATCAGGTAACTGAGTGCAAGTGATTGGGATGAGGGGTTTCCTGGAACGCCAGGGGAATGTTGGCTGCAATAGCCACACTAGCTTCACAACTGAAGCTGAGGTCAAAGTACCCCTTGTAGGGGAAGAAGTCAATAAAGCCTGAAGGCTTCATAAGCGCCTGGGCTAATTAAATTATTTGTTTATCATTGTATGAGAAAAAGTTGCCATATTTGACCTGGAGGCTGAATTGCATCTTGCTTCAGGGGAGCACAATGAACTATGAGGCACCATTTGAGAACGTGCGAGGTGGAGGGTGAGATCCTTGGGGGATGTATCAACCCAAGGTATTGGGGGGCTGATTGATCTGGTTTGAAAGCGTTTCCCCTCTGGGCGGAAAACGCTAGGTGGAGTTTCGCCGCTGCTCCATTTTGGAGCAGCGGGCGTTCAGGCCAAGGACATTGGTAGTTTTCTGTTTGTTAGTTTTCAATGTTGTTTAGTTTTTCTATAATTCTAAATTTGCTCAAATGTTTTATCAAGTGGAAAGAAAAAAGACTTTTGTAGTTATAAAAAGGTGGAACATGACAACAAGCTTTAGATATTTCCATTTATTTATTCTAAAACAATATAGCCCACATCTCTATCAGTACTTACTACTTTATTTAAATGGTTAAAACTCCAGTTCCAATATAAGTCATCAAAAGATACATCTGTTTTAGCCACAAATAAACACTAAAACATTAAAAGACATCCATTATAAGGTTAAGGAACATTTGGTAACTGCCGTCGAGAGTGTACATTTTATGTGGATAGTAAACACCTTAAGGACCCTGAGTATCAGCCATGTGACTTAGTCGTGGCTAAATTCAAGTGCAAGTACCTGAAACAACCCTGCTTTAAACCTGTTCTCAAATGCATTAAGATTTTTAATCTGTAAGGTTGTCTTTTGTATAGATTGGTTTGACCAACCATCTCTATATATATATTTTAATACTATTTAATTTTATATTATATTTCTATGTAAATATGGGTTTCAATTAGAAGGGGTGCACTATAAAGGTTGATCTATAAAAATTAGGCTGGTATGTATTGTTTAAATACGCTTCCCCAGTTTTTATATGTAGTTGAGGAATGATATAATTAGATTACATGAGAAAGATGCCTCAGCATCCTCTATTGCTGATACACACTAATGAAGACCAATTACCTAACTCTTGTTAGTTCATTTCTCCAAAACTTAATATCTCAATTATCTTGGCCCTGTGGGCATGGGTTTTGTATCACCTATTATTTTAATATCAACTATTTTGCCCTGCACTGACGTAAAACTTTTAAATAATAGGTTTACTATTATTTTCTTTAGCTATCCCGCACAGGTCTCAGTTCTAATTGCTAATCTTATCATGATGTAATTACCCCAAAGCCAATACAAAAGTGGCCATGTTTCACAATTATCATTTGCATGATGAAAAACCTTAACGCTTTAAGATATTAATCTATTTTCTATTTTCTTTACAATAAGCATCATTTTTATTTTATAGGTAATTAGATTTCATTAACCAATCATGACTTGTCTTAATTTTGCCATCCGCTCAAAGGTTGACAAAGCGACTAATTTACTATTCTCACAACCTTTACAACAGCGACAAAGAGGAACAGCATGAGCCATAAGGCCCAACTGATCAACTTTAACTATAGAGCCATAAAGGGATAAAATGTCCCAAATAGTGGCTATCTCAAGATAGTCCAAAATTTTCCACCAAATTGGCAACATCAGCCACGCATTTCCTGTGTCCTCACGTGAATTTGGTGTGCATATTAACTTTGGTGATGAAGAACCTCTTTTCTATGAAGCAGTATGTCAGGATATCCCAGTACGCTTCCCAGAAGCTGTAAACTTGACTGAAAACCTCACTATGAGAACCTTAGACCTTGGCTTCACTACTGCTGAAGCCGCCATAGCTGCCCCATTGTAGTCACCTATACTATTCTTAAAGTAGGCAAGGAGCCTGAACAGGCTACAGCCAATATTCAAATTACACATACCCGTCTTTGGGATGATGAAAACCTATTTGTGGTACTAGAAGAACTTCCAACCACTGAAGAGCGGAAATTTCCTGGAGGCAGCGATAACAAGCGGCCTGAGTGCATATGGAGAACAAGTTTATTTTGAAATGGAGAAAAACCATCTTCTGCCCCTCTTGGACTTTCACTCTTTTGGCAGCAAGCTGAGGGTAAATGATCAACTGATTGGCTACTTGGAGGTGTCAGGCAGGAAAACTTGGGTGGAGCTTAACCTTTTCTGGAGGTTCAGAGTTTCCTAACAATCCTAAGTAGGCTGGGTAGACTTCTTCAGTTCTAGATAAAAGGAATTTTTATTTAAAATAAATATGGATTGTAACATTAATTTAAGAAAAGGGTAGTACTATTTAATGTACTAAGGGATAATCAGGAATGTAATGAGTGATAGTTGAATACCATGTGTGAGAATGGAAGGAATACAGGAATGCATTAGGCAATGGGACAGTCCAGGTTCAGAGTTAGGATAGATCAGGATTTCTGTTAGGACTGGACTGAGGATAAATAATGGTAGCACCATTAGTGGGGTTTCATTGTTTGTTACTAGGCAGTCAATAGGTGAGAAGGCATAATATGTTGCAAAAGATGGTTAATGAGGAGAGTAGAGGAGTTAAACACAAAATACTATCTCAAACCTAATATTAGAATGAATAATAAATTGGCCCTGGCATACATCCCTATCTCATCAGCCAGCTGAGCATTAATAGAGCAATTTTCCCAGAGTTTGTTACTTTGTAAGATTAGCGTTATTGTGGGAAATTTCTTTAAGTTCAAAATATAAGTATTAGTAATTTTAGATATATGGCCTAATAAACGTCTGTATTTAACTTTAAAATAATATTGGGCTTTAACCCCAATTAAAAATCAAATAATAATTATAAACTAATTTGATAATAATAGTAAAGTCAATATTGATTTAAAAATAATATATCATAACCACAAAATAGAGGTTTCACCTAAATTAAGGGATAGTCTGGCAGCCCCACCTGGATACCAACACGGCTGTAGCAATGATTCTCCCAGACATGGATGCTGAGGGCAACATAAATATAATCCCATGCAAAGAGTACATCTTAGACTCAAAAAGGAACCAATATCGCCCTTTCTCAGTCCACTCAGAAAAGTTCACGCCTATATGCACAAGCTGTAACAATGTAGGGCATAAAAATTATTTAAGTACAGATTCATGGGATGAGAAAGTTTTTTTAGAGTGAAGAAAGCCTGAAGAAAACAGATATGGGAGAAAAACTAACAGCCCACCTTTGGGATCACAGGCGAACAATGAGGTGGTTCAACCAATCTCCCCAGAGCAGAACAAAGAAGCGAAAATAGCCAGAAAGGCGGCTAAAAATTGAAGCAGAGGCAAAGGAGAAGGAAGCAGCAGCTTGGGAGGAAGCAGTCATGCGTAATATTGAGTTGCAACATGAGCACCTCTATAGTATGACCACCTCCAGGACAGCTCAGCAGTCACAGAATAGTGATCAGTGAGTATATAAATCTGAAATGGGTAGTGTACACTTCTTATCTGTATACAACGTAGCCCAACCTATTCAAGTACCAGATAACAAATCTGTCTCACAAACTAACAGTTTTTCGATCATTAATGGGATGGATGACAATAGTGTTCACTGAACAGATAATTTAAATCAGAACTCTGGGCCACCTGAATGACAATAACATAAACACCAGCCAAGCCAATTTTGAGGGTCCTATGACTAGGGTAAAATACAAGCAATCCACCTTGGCTGCACATGGACAGTCAGGCCCTATGCAGTCAAAGCTGGTGTGCTAGGCTTTCTAACAATTGAACTTTCAACATAACAGGACTCTCATTCACTAAGTCTCTGGATAAGAAACGAGGTCTCCTGCTAAAACCTATTGGGAACGTGCTTGACTTGCAGGAGTGCAAGTGCACCACTGGAAAAGAGGAAGAGTGGTCCAGGATCTTTCTTCTCTAACGAACATTCTAGACTAGCTTTTGTGTATTTGTAGTTAAAGCATCAGCTGCCATCACAATCACCAACTAATACTCTCATTTGGAAGGAAGGGTCCTAGTTCTGGCCTCAACCAAAGGAACCAGTCAATATAAACTGCATCAGTATATGCCCCTGTCAAAGCGGACAAGAGGGTTGTGTTTTTGGTCATCCTAATCTTTTTGGACCTCCTAGAAGAAACGATTTACCTAGGAGACTTCAATTGCTGGATGACGGGACTTGTGACAGATGGCCAGATGTCATAAAACCCACCAATAGGATCGAGCCAATTTAAAATAATTGATGATAACAAAAAAGTCTTTTAGATGCCAAATCAAAACCAGAATCATTTTTTCAAATTTAACGTGACCCAAAATTGTATGTATGTCATTAATCAGCGCCACTCGACTAGATTGGATACTTACACCCGCATCATTGGAATTACAAGCTTAATAATTTGCAATGATTGACTTACACTTATCAGAGCATAAAATGATGAAAATCATCATCCAATCAAAAAAGAACCTCCAAAGCAACATTCTGGAAAAGGATGCTAACAGAAAAATGTGAATCTGGTCTGAGTAGAAGATCAGACAATAGATGCAGAAAAATTGGCCAAATGCACCGGCTCAGATTCCTTGTGGCAGCAGTTGAAAAGGTTAAAAATGAAATATTGTCTGTTTCAGCCCACTCAGCCTCCCGTCATACAAGGAAAGAAATGGAAGAACTTGCTAAAGGTCAGAGAATCTAATATCTGGAAAGATCCCACCTCGTAGCCTACTCACTACAATTGGCTAGAGATTGGGTGAAACGGACACTTATCATCAAGTAACATGATCAACTGTAAATGAACTTGGAGGCCCTTAAAGGAGGGGCCAGATGGGCCGTTCAGGGGGATCAGCATCGAAGCTCTTCTACCATACTTAAAAAGCGAGGTTCAAAAACTTCAGTCTCACTGAACACCAAACACACAATGCCAAACAAGTAGTGATACAAAAGCAGTAGCATCCATCACCCACTCCTTTTACTTATAGCTGTGTTAAGGCAGTTTCAACTGAGGAAGCTGCTATGAACTACTTCATCAATGCTGTCCCCAACCACGCCGAGCATTTAGACAGCCTTGTTAACCATATAACGGAGGAAGAGCTCACACAGCTTCTGCAGAGACTCCCCACCAACAAGTCACCATAGACCAGACAGTATCCCTTTATGAGTACTACAAAGCACACTATGAATCAATAAAGAAGCCCTGCTGTCTCATTAACTCAAGTATTTAAAAGGGGGAGAGTTATCCCAGTAGGCGCGGAAGCCTACACCATATTGCTCCACAAAAAAGAGAACCTTACTGACCTGAATAATTGGCACACAATATTTCTAATCGACGCGGACATAGGATAATGGGGAAAAGATAGCTAAGCTACTTTTAGAAAAAGCCAATAATTGCATTACCCTTCAACAACGTGGTTTTACCCCAGGGTAGAGCACCTAGGACAATATTCATTAAGTAACAAATACATTAAAAGGAGCCTCAAAGGGTACGCTTTGCATTCTCAAACATGCCAAGGCGTATGACAGAGTAGATTGGGACTAATTGGAGGTAATACTTCACAAACAAGGCATCCATAAACCCTTTATCTCATGGTTAGCATAATATCAATTTCCTCCACCTTCTCAGTTCTTGGTTAAGCCTTTATTTCACCTCCAGTTACACTGAAAAGAGGCCTTTGTTAAGGGGACACACTAAGTCCTATCCTGTACAATCTCAAGATTGACCCCCTCCTACAGGTGATGGAGAAACTTTTAGCCGGTATTATGTGCAAGGGTCAAAAGCCGCTAAAGGTATTGCCTTTGTGGAAGACTGTGTAGTAGTGGTCTCTTCCAAGGCGGATTCCAAGGAAGGTAGAGGTGAAGATCAGTTTATATGAAAAGCCTCCCAAGATAAACTTAAAAAAACTAAATCATAAGCCTTGGAGGTATCAATATAAAGCGCATAGGACCTAAAAAAAGAGGACAAATAGGAAGGTCACAGACCAACGCAAAATAAATAAATAAAGAAGTCCAGCTTTATTCTATCTTTCTTTCAGATGCCTTAACCAAAGGAACCCATCAGACACCTAGGGATCACCATCACAAGCACGGGTATAGAAACGCAAAATGTGGAAGACAAGCTACTTCAGGATGTCCAAAGGACAGTGGCACGATGGAAGTTCTGGAAGGAATCCCTGGCTGTAAAATGCCGCCTTGCAACTTAGCTTTCTCAAGAATTTGGTATCCTGAACAAACTATTGCTTTCAGCAATTAAATTTAAACAACTCACAGCAATAATATAGCCCTAGCTCTGGGGCGCGTGCCCCCCAGACAGAATCACCACACTAAGGGGACCAATTTTTGAAGGTGGAATGGGGTTAATGATCCTGAATGCAACGCTGCGAACATCCTCATGAAGTGGGTCAGAGCTGCAACTTCACAGGAAGAAATTTTGCTTCCATAGGCATCTGCATCAAGGACCCAAATAGCCAGGAACCTGGCCTCTAGGAGCCCAGGATCCTCAACCACCCTATACCTACCTAGGTTTACGCCCAGGGTTAGTAGGGCCATGGGACAGACGCCCAAGGCCAAGGCAATGCTCCAATATTTTAAAAATATTAAAAATTATGTCAAGGATCAAAATCAAAGCCCAAGAAATATGCCGAGGGCAAAAATGAAAAATTCTAAAACTTAATTGGCAGGAAGTGCCACCAAGAAATGCAAATTCCATAGGCTTGAGCATCCAACCAATCCCATAGCTGGATATCAGTGAAATAACACGCTTACTGAGCCACCAATACCACATAGATAATAGTGATTAAGCCTCTCCTTCACCCCAATATTAAAACACTGCACTGGAGAGTCACAAAGTGCCTGTTTCGCACAAGGGAGCGCTCAAATGCAGCGCACAGGCAGTGCAAAGTATGTAATGATAAGGATTTGCTGCACCACAGGTATGTTACTTGCAAAATTGCGGAAAAAATCTGGGAGAAAGAAGTACGCTCAGCAAAGCTATAAACCACAAGTTTCATTTATTTAGCTGAAGACTGGATTTTCCAATTAGGGGAAAAGCAACGAAACTGTGACTACAACAAAATAAATTTTTTGTTTAACACTATGGCTGATCCATTGTAACTGGGTCACTGCTACTGTAAGCCCTCAAGGATCTGGATCAGCTAGAGCCATTAACAACTTTCGCCTATGTTTAAGCAAAAATCTTGCCTACTAGTTATTTGGGGAAACCATTCCACTGAGACAACATGCGCAACAGCGTCATGGGACATTTCCCACATGTTTTAGATATCTGCGGTGCACCAAACATGTTTAGGGAAATCCCATTTTTCAAAAAATCGGAGGTCCTCCAATGGGTGACCCACAGCAAAGTGTGACCTATGAGACTTTTGTGATTTTCATCAAAGCCCTATTTTGCTTACTGCTTTAAAATTTTAGTCCCAATTTACTCACCTTCCCCATTCCTTGAGTGCGTCATTTCAGGTCACGTAATCCCATATAAGATTATAAGTAATATTTTATTAAATAAGCTTTTCTTTCCCGTAAACATCACTCTTGTTTACAGTTAATTAATTCGATTCATCCAATCACAACTTGTCCTAATTGTGCCGTCCAATCAGGGGATGACAAAGCGACAGAAACCACTGAACTCACAACCTATGCAGCAGCGATAAAGGGGAACAGCATGGGCCAGAAGGCCCAACTGCTCAACTTAAACTGTAGTGCAAAAAAGGGACCATATGTCCCAAACAGTGACTATCTAAAGATGGTCCAAGATTTTTACTGAACTGGCAACATCATCCATGCATTTCCAAAAGTTTTCATGTGAAATTAGTGAGCGCATTAACTTTGGCATTGAGGAACCTATATGATATGAAGCAGTATGTCAGGATGTCCCAGGACACTTCCCAGAAGCTGTAAGCTTGACTGAAAAACTCACATTAAGAACCTTAGACCTTGGCTTTGCTACTTCTGAGGCCGCGGATGAAACCATAGCTGCCCCATTTGTAGTCACCTAAACTAAGCTGAGAGTAGGCAAGGAGCCTGAACAAAGTACAGCCAAAATCCCAATCACATGTACCCATTTTCTGGTATAATGAAAACTTGTTTGTAGTACTAGAAGGATCGCAACCACTGAAAAGTGAGACTACCTGGAGGCAGCGCTAACAAGCGGCCTGAGTGCATGTAAAAATTTTACTCTTAGGAGTAGATTATTGGAGGTCAACCCTAGTAATCTTTCTACTGCATAGGTTCAGTTTCCTTGTGCACCTCGCATTGTAAGAATATATGTAATCTGATAATAGTATGATGACTATTATCCGTAGTCAAGTTAGAATTATCTTCAGGCCCAACGCTTTGCCCGGTATTTCCAATAGCACTGAATATTGCACTGTTAATGATTTGTTCCCTATAATCCTGTCCACTCGATCTTAGTTAAGATCCTTTGATGACAGTCCCTTCAGCTAAACACACAGTTGGCAGCAATCCCTTAGCCAAGGTTCCCTTCATTTTTAGATCCCTGCTTGGATCTCTACTCTTCTCTGAGAGTCTACCAGTTATTGACTTCTGCAATAATATCCTTGAGATGTAATCTTCACACTAGATGCTGATAGTCTAACTAGTACCGAATCTATAGTAAAAATAATAATGTTCTTTATTAATTCTTATCTGACTGTAAATGTGTGTCAATCAGTGAGTATATACAGTGTATTACTAATGTTTTCTACTTGAGTGTACTTGAGTTTTTTAATTTTTCATTATAGTGAATTTTAGGGAATTTATAAGGGATTCAGCTGTCTAACCCTTGGTTGACACCTCTTCGATGAAATGGCAGCTGTTGCCATTGAATCACCCTTCCTTGTCTCAGCAGTAATGGTCTTCCCCATCCTGACTAGGATTCCAATGTTAGATACCCTTGAGACCTCAAACAAAAGAGTTGGAAACATATCCTTAACTCTTTCCTCTCGATCCAAGTGAATTATCCATAATTGGCTAGCAACTAATTGATTCGCTAGTTTCAGGTGGCATCACTCACCTCGCAACTCATTAAACATTCCCAATCAGTCAGTGATGAAACCTGACCGATCCCAATCAGTACACCTGATAGTTAATTAATATCAGGTGCCCTTATTTCATTGGCCACTCCACCCAATGAGATATTAGGTATTCATCTGGATCGATCCTTGATGGACACAACCAGATAAATATCCTAAAATACCCTGAACGTAGTTCCTCTGGAATTTGGGTCAACCAATTTTCAATTCACTTCGCCTTAGGGAATTTTTCCCCTAGCAATACCAGGTAATCTAGCAGGCTGGGAATATGGGCAAAAATCTCAACACATCCCCCTCTTGCCTAGATTTCCAGCGAGAAAAGGACTGTGCATGGAAACATTGCTTCGGACACCTGGTTAAATACTTCATTGGTTCAAGCAGATACTTTGTCAATACTCAACGCTGCTTGGGATGACCTTCGGCATATGGCATTCCTCCTCTTCCTCCTCGCTACTGCCTACTCAGAGCGCGGTCCCCATGACCTTTTGTCATGCCAGGCTGATCAATTTACTCATGACAATCTTTTTCCTGGGATCCAGTTTTCCCTCACCACGGTTATATGATCTTCTGTCATATTCAGGTTTCTTGGTCTGGCGTCCTAGAATTCCTGATTCTCTCCTTGTCCTAGACAGGAGACTCTTGCCATCGATATTCATCTCGTGGCTTAATTAAGAATATTTATTTATATTTGCCTTCATTATTTTATTTATAACCTCTTGGCAGTAAGTCATTCTTCCCTCAAAAAGCTTATTTCATTAATTTTATGAAATTAATTTCCTGAAATTGGAGCCTAATGGAGTGTAGGTTGCATAATGTCAACTTCTATATCAGTCTGACATCCCTCCTCTAGTCCTGCTCATATGTCAAACTCAGAGTCTCGCTACCAACAGCTTCTTAACAGTCTATCCAATTTGGACCTCCTCCTCTTCCAGCAAATGAGTCGAGATGCTCAGTGGACCCTCTTCTATGGTCCTTCCAGGACTCATATGCCTAGCCTGGCGCAAGCAACTAGTCCTTCCGTCAAGTTACCAGAAATGGTATCCAATCCCATCAAAACCAGGCGTGCCATCATTTTTAAATAACTCTTGGATGACTCTTCCCATGCATTCAATCCCCGAGTTGGACTTCAAAACCCTTCTGGATTTGGCTCCTTTCACTGAGGCTCCAAACATCATCATTGATGCTCTGGAGGCTATGCCAACTGCTCTAGATCATTCGTTCCTGGCTGGGTTAGATTTGCTCCCTAAGTTCCTCTTCTGACTCGGTCAATTCTACAAACCAGCTGTACTAGTTTCTGAGCTTACAATTGGGAACAGCATTCATATTGAGCTCCCCTATGCTGAACTTTGAGCGCAAGTCACTGAGGCATTGTCATTAGCGCTGAATCCCTCAAATCTGGACAACCTTCTAAATTGGAATACTGCCGCTTATTCTCTCTGCTTTGCCAGCCAAGTTCTTTGAAGTTGGTCGATGAAGCTTCCAGTCTCACCTGACTTTAATTGGTCATTCAGCTTCAGCTTCTGCGAAGCCCCTAGTCATCATTTACAGGATGCAATCTGTTTGTTACATGACTACCTCTTCTCTGGAGCTTCTCATCGCTATCTTCCATTGATGGCGCTAATTGGGGGTATGATTTGACAACCTCCTACAAGTATTCCTTCTTCGCTGCCAGCTCACATGTCTGGTGTTCTTGATGAGGCCCGTCAGCAGGCACTCAAGACAAATCTTCTGGCGCTAATGGCTTATCAGGAATACTTGGGGTTATTCGCCAATTGCCTCTTCCTTTATTGCTGTTTTCCACCCCGCTCCGGGGTTTCATGATTGGCATCTTCTAACATATCTATTTCTCTTCCCCTAGCCGTGTTCTCTCAGGGCTTGGCGTCAGCTCAAAAAATGTGGTTTTGTTTAGGACTCGCCCTTACAAGTGTCTGATCACATATCAATTTTGATGGGCTATTTCTCCCTACTGCAATCCATCCTCCCTCCCCAAGAGGCCACATAGGCGGAATCATCCCCGCACTGAGGACAATCAATAAAAATAAAAATTTTATAAAAATATATCAGATTTTATTATCTGCGCTATATATATATATATACATATATTTCCAATATCATTTATCAAATTTTTTTTTTTTTTCTATGGGACTTGACCTTGTTTCAGTTCAGAACTCCATCTTTTCCCCCAAACTGGATCCTGGGCACTTAAGCCTACCAGTTTTCTATGGTTTAGAGATCCTTTTTTCAGACTTAACCATCTAGATTGGTTCAGAGGTCCTTTTTTTGGACTTGACACAATCATTAGGACATGACCAACTTAATGGTTCATCGGTCCTTTGGGAACTCTTTTTTTCATTCTATTGCTTTAGATATTTAGAGTGGACTTGATTTACTATTCTTCCATCTAAGAGAATCTTGATGGAATAAGCATCAGTCGCTGTCTTGGCAATTACTTCGAATGGACCCAACCATAACGCATCCAACTTGTTTCTTCATCTGAAACTATGCATATCACAATAGGCAACTCTTTCTCTAAACAATATTCTTCTAATGGTGGTTGCTTTTTTTCAACTATCAATTTCGCTCATATCCTTTTCTTTAAGGTAGTATCAAATTCTTGCAATTGCATATGAATCAGGATACACGTCAGTTGGTTCAGGTATTGTTCAGTACTCATCCCCAATGTAGGTTTCACTACCAAATGTAATATTGGTGGTAATGCGGCCTTCCTCCCATAAAGTAATTCAAATGGCGTCTTTCCCATCACCGTATGATGACTGATGTTGTAGGCAAACGTCATTGAACTCAGGTACATTCCCAACACGGAAGTTCTCCCTGTGACTAGCTTCCTCAGCATCGCGGCCAGCGTCCCATTGACCCATTCTACCAGCCCGTTTGTCTCCGGCCAAATTTGGTACTGACACAACTCCCTGGATCCCCATTATCTCATTTAGCCTCAGGATCACATGGGACGTGAAGTTGGTCCCATTATTGCTCAGTATAACTTGTAGACACCCATGCTGGTATACTACTTGATCCAGGATGAATCTCGCAGTGCTGGTGGCGTCTACTCTGGTTAATGCTTTCGTTTTGACCCATCTTCTCAGATGGTCAATGGCTACTATGACGTACTTGACTCCTCTTGTGCTCATTGCCAATGGTCCCATCACGTTGATAGACACCGTGTGCCATGCAAATCCATGTCAGACAACTCAGTATCCAGTTGTATTCTTGTGTGGTTTATGCAGTTGGCATTCCACGCAACAATCCAGATGGTCCAAGACATCATAATTAATTGATTCTCAGTAATAATACTGGTGAATATGGTCGGTTGTTTTTCTCAGGCCTCCGTGCCCAACAACCTTATGAGCAGCTAGAATGGTCGCTGCTCTCCCCAATGGTTTTGGAATAATAACCATTTCACATTTATTGTCTTAAATACTTGTCCATCTATGGTCTCAGTGTTTTCCATCACTTTTCAAAGCGCACCTTGGATTTCTCTTGGCTTGTCCTCAATTCTTCCTATAAATATTCTCTGGAATAGCTTATCTGCCTGCGGATATAACAACTGGACCATTGGTAACCATGATAAGCCATCTGCGTTCTGATGAGAAGCCCCCACTCAGTGGAATATCTCAAAATCATAAGCCTGATGTTTGAGTGTCCATCAGGCCAGTCATCCTTCAGGTTCCCTCAGATTGTGCAGCCAATGCAACGAAGAGTGGTACATCCCCTTTAAAGAGAATTCCATGGACATTCACCTGAAACTGTTTACAGGTGTAAATGACTGCAAGGCATTCATGCTCAGTTACAGTGTAATTCCTCTCTGCGGCAGAAAGTGTCCAGCTCACATACACCACCGGATGGTTATCCCCAAGTTCATCTACTTGGCTCAGTATGGCGCCAATTGCCATCAATAAAGCATCGGTTTAAATGACAAACTCATAATCAAAATTTTGATATTTCAGAGGAAGCGAATTTATCAGGTACCGGCATAACTCATCAAAGGAGTCCTGAGCCTCTTCATTCCATATGAATACTTTTTTGGATCCTTCAATAAATGAAATAAGGGCTCAGCTATTCAGGCAAGGTCCTGAATAAATCTTCTATAGTATATGACCATCCCAAGGAATACTTGGATGTCTCAGACACTCTTTGGCACAGCCATCTTTTCAATAGCTGCTATCTTCTGAGATTGTGGCTGCAATCTATTTGCATTGATCACAAATCTCAGGTATTCAAGCTCCTTCTTGAAGAAGTGGCACTTCCATGGCTTGATCTTCAGGTTAGCCATGGACAGTCTCTTAAACACTTCCTCCAAGTGCTGAAGGTGATCAAAAAACATCCTACTGAATAAGTTTATATCATCCAGATATACCAAGACGCATGACAACTTCAGGTTGCTTAACACCACATCCATGGCCCTCTGAAATGTTGCGGGCGCATTACAGAGACCCTGGGGCATACTAGTCAGCTGGTATAACCCCTGTGCGGTGATAATCGCGCATTTTTCCTGGTCTTCTGCTGGCAAGTCGATCTGCCAGTATCCAGAGATTAGGTCCATTGCAGAAAAAACTTCGCTTCTACTAATCAGTCTAGCGCATAATTGATCCTTGGTAGGGGATAAAAATCCTTCTTTGTAATTTTATTCAGCCTCTGATAGTCAATCACTACCCAATTTGATCCAACTTTTTCCTTACGATCAAAATCAGGCTTGCCCAGGGTCTTGACGACGGAACTAGAAGCCCATGCTTTACTAGTTTGCTGATCTCATCTTCCACTACCGCTTTGGAAGCTTTTGATCTTAGGATCAGTCTCATTCTTATCAGTAAATTTTCTCCAGTGTCAACTTTGTGAATTAAGCCTTGCGTGCATCCCAAATTGTGATCATCCTGAGTGAATATTTCCTGATATCTCTCAAATAATTTGAGCACCTCCTCCTTCTGCCATTCCAGCAGATCTACGAGCTGCTCTCAATCAACTAATAAGTTGATGCTTTTGGCCGCTCCAGCCAGTAATCCCATTTCCTCAAGAGATCCAAAATCATGGAATCATCTCAATTCTGCCATCAGGATTAAGTGAATAAACGCAACAATTTGTTTTTTCTTAATCTTCATCAGTTTTTCACTTAAATTTGCCAAGAGAACTTGTATTTCTCCATGGCCTGGCATAGTTATCCCAGGAGCCACCCAAGGCTCCGCTCTGGACTTCTTCCAGGGGCTTCCAACTTCTCCATACAACAACTCCAGAATCTCTAGAGTCAACCCTGTGTCAACTATCATCTGCAATCTGTCCAGTATTTGTGATTCCTGGTAGAATTGATCTGCGAAGCTTGCAAGAGACTCATCTTTACAGAATTGAATTCCCATAAAGTCTTGCTTGCGTTTTGACATGCGGGTTGGACTGCCAAATTCCTTCATTATTGCTGCCTTAGCCTCAGCATAAGACCAGCTGTCCCCCTCCAGGTAGGGTAACACCAGATTCTGACAATCTGTGTTCAAGCAGTTCATGACTGTCAATGTCTTCTGATGATCCCCATATCCATACATGGTCATGTTGAATAGTCAGAAAAACGCTGAGGCGTTATCCCAATGGATCTAGCCAATTTAAAGGTTGCTCTGAATTCCTCCGAGTCAGTTCAGGCTGACTCTCTCAGTTCAGCTACTCAGTTTACTTGCGGAGTGTCATCAGGAATCATCTCCAAGGTAGCATTGAATGCGGGTGGCATATTCCTTGGGTATTCATTTTCCCAAGTAAGTTCAAAGACTTCATTCTTCAACATCATTGGCCATGTCCAACTCGCTTGCACTTCTGTGTGCTTTCAATTTCTCTACTTCTTTTAATAACTTCTCAATGTCCACACCAAATTTTCTCAAATGAACGCAATCCACTTCACGTTCCATTTTTAGATATAGGACCTCTTGGACGAGATCTCCTTCTTTCTTCTTTAATGAGTTTACTTTGCCAAGTAACTCATTCCCAAAGCTGGCTAAGTTGTCAACTCCTTCATATACCTTGGTTACTTGTTACTCTAAGGCCGCGAACTCCCAGTGGTCTGCAGAGTTTAAGGCGTTCTGGTTCACTGTGGCAATCTCAGTTCACAACCTATGTATCTCTTCTTTTTATGACATTATGTATAAATTCTTCTACTCAACTACCCTTGAAGTGAGCACCAACTTTAGAAAATTTTACTCCTAGGAGTAGATTATTGGAGGTCAACCCTAGTAATCTTTCTACTGCACAGGTTCATTTTCCTCATGCACCTCATGTTGTAAGTCAAGTGTCAGAGGTCGCAAGCGAATTGACACCTCATGTTGTAAGAATATATATAATCTGATAATAGTATGATAACTATTATCCGTAGTCAAGTTAGAATTATCTTATGCCCATCGCTTTGGCCGGTATTTCCAATAATACTGAATATTGCACTGTTAGGGATTTGTTCCCTATAATCTGTCCACTCGATCTTTGTTCAGATCCTCTGATGACAGTCTCCTTCAGCCCAACACACAGTCAGCAGCTATCCCTTAGCCAAGGTTCCCTTCATTTTTAGATCCCTGCTTGGATCTCTACTCTTCTCTGAGAGTCTACCAGTTATTGACTTCTGCAATAATATCCTTGAGATGGAATCTTCGCACTAGATGCTGATAGTCTAACTATTACCGAATCTACAGTCAAACTAATAATGTTCTTTATTAATTCTTATCTGACTGTAAATGTGTGTCAATCAGTTATATATTTCAGTGTATTACTACTGTTTTCTACTTGAGTGTACTTGAGTGTTTTAAATTTTCATAATAGTGAATTCTAGGGAATTTAAAGGGGATTCAGCTCTCTAACCCTTGGTTAACACCTCTTCGATGAAATGGCAGCTGTTGCCATTGAATCACCCTTCCTTGTCTCAGCAGCAATGGTCTTCACCATCCTAACTAGGATTCCAACATTAGACATCCTTGAGACCTTAAACAAAAGAGTCAGAAATTTATCCTTAACATTTTCCTCTCGATCCAAACAAATCATCCATAATTGGCTAGCAACCAATCAATTCGCTAGTTGCAGGTGGCATCACTCGCCTCACAACTAATTAATCATTCCCAATCAGTCAGTGATGAAACCTGGCCAATCCCAATTGGTAGACCTGATAGTTAATTACTATCAGATGCCCTTATTTCGACAGCCACTCCACCCAATGAGGTATTAGGTATTCATCCAGATTGATCCCTGACAGGGTCGATCCAGATAAATATCCTAAAATCTAACAAATGTAAAACTTTTCTTTCTCATAACAATCACTTTAGTTGCTACGATTTGATTCAAACAGCAAATTCAGATAATCACACACAGGAAAGATGGGTGACTCTATCAATAAAAATAATACAACATGGTGAGTGTCGCGGCGAGTGGTTCACTTAACAGTGTAACTAAGGGCAAGGAACGCCCTGGAGGGGGACCAGGAACCCAATCTGCAAAGAAATTGCAAACTCAGACACCATCTGGGTTTATGGTATTCACTGTAAAGCACGCGCAATATATGTATATTCAGTTCAACCAACCCTTATCAAAGTTGGAACATAGGATCAGACTCTTCCTTGGGGATGAATCTCCAATCCTGTGGGAGAAAACATGTGAGGCACAGCCCTCACTTTTCCCTCACGCGGTGTATGTAGCCATCAACAACATGGGCTGTGGCTTGATCAATATAGGTTTTGAAACAGCTGATGAAGCTGATGCTGCAGCAAAAGTCTGTGTGGAAATTGCCCACCCTGAGGGCAAAAAATTGTGCGCAACGCGCGCACCAGATGGAACAAAGCAAAAACTTTGTTCATCTCTTTTGACTCGCTCCCCACCAACCTTCCTCATAAGGTAATTGAGGAGGAGCTCCAAAAAGGTCTCATGGCCTATGGAGAAATTCATCAACTTAAATTACAGCGATTTTGCCTGATGCCCAACCTGTGCACGGGCAAAGCTAGCGCTGTAATCAATCCCTTCCCAGAAGTGGAAGAGGACTTATCCAGATTTCCCCACACAACAGAATTTCACTTTGAAGATGGGGGCCAGTCAGCCGCATTCTGAGTTACACTGGAGCGCGCACCACCCATTTGCAACCACTGTGGCTCACTAGGCCACAAGGAACATGCATGCCCTGTGAAAGAGGGCTTAATGGAAAATGACTAACGTGAGGAAGCAATGGACGAAGATAACGAAAATTCACCAAAATGACTGACAGTCACCACCCATTCCGCTGGGGTTAAGATGGACTATACTCCATTGTGGACCCAGTTACAAGCAAACAACTTAAAGCAGCAAAAAAGCCTGCAAGCGAGCAGCGGCTGAATCAACAGCACATGCGGAGTCCGCCATTAACTCTGGACAAATTCGGGAGGATATTTTGTATATTCACCAAACCAACTAATCAGAACAATATGCCCAGGTCAAAAATTTTCACAGTATCCTGAATGAGTCACAAAGCGACATCAGCCATGCACATATTGAGGAACAATGCAACTGCAATTTGGGTGAAAATGCGGTGCACAATTCACCAAAGTTGAACCTCAAAAATACAAAATCCAATCAACAATCAGCATCAAATTAACATGAGACTTGTGCAGGAAAAGTTGACGCAAATGCAAAAAACCGCAATTCCATTGAATCATTGGGTCAGATCAAAGGAACTAACAATGTCAGTGAAAGAATTGGATTACAGACGCGGAGCATGGCCAAAATGAGCCATGGTGAGATAGGGGCAGAGGGCCCTCCCAACCGCTCCTGAGGAGCCGCGGGCACCTCAGTGTCAATAGGGATGCTAAACATCGCAGGAGACAGGCTCATACATCCCAAGCCAAAAAGCTGGCATTCCTGCGTTAACCCCTTATAGACATCTTAGCCATCCAAGAAACCCACTATCTACAAGGGGAAGAAATCCTGATCAACCAGGGTCGCACCATCACAATCAGTATGGACGTCTCTGTGTGGGGTGATCGTCCAAAACAACAAAAAATTTAAAATTACAAATTCGTCGTCACACTTTCATGTTCAAGTCTTGGTAGCAACAATTATGTGCCAAGAGGAAATATTTTGATATCATGTGTCTATGCACCGTGCACTGCAACTGAGAGAAAACAATTTTATTGAAAACATTCCTACTCTCACCCTCCCACCAGATACCATTATGTTAGGCGATTTCAACTGCTGGGATAACCCTGATACGGATCGATGGCCTAGTCCAAGGGGATACCCACCTGGACACATTGAGTTCCGCACAATGAAGGCATCTCTTGGCTTACAGGATGCTCTTCCCCCAACTCACCACTCATTCCCCACATGACGTGGCCCAACATATGAGAGGGAGTGCTCATATCAATGAGTCGCATTGACCACATCCTCATCCCACAATCCCACCACTCAAGAATCTCCAAATTTCTAACAAAAAAGATCAATTTTTCTGAACACTGATTAGTTGCGGTGCATTTAATGCCAACCCAATCCCACACACAGGTGTCGCCTTGGAGAAAGCTTCACCCAGAAAATATAAAATTGCCTGAGATATCTGACTGGGTTGAAAACAAGGCTACAAACCCAGAATTCACAACCCCATTCTCTTCAGATCCCAATGGAACATGGGAAAATTTCAAAAAAGATTTAATCAACAAAACCCAACATATTGAATCACGCAAGTACACCGTGGACACGGCCACAATCAAGCTTACCTTGGCGAAACTAGACCACCTGGAAATAAATACTCTGAGATCTGGCTATAGCCCTAATTGGGGACGAAAATGGGCAGAAATTTCAGCCCAACTTAACAATCTCATCTTTGAACACCAACACAGAATCAAAGTATTGAACAAAGGTAAGTTCATAAAGGAATAAAAAAACCTGTTTAACATACTCTTCCACCAATTCCACTCCTGCAGAAACCAGCCTGCATGCACGTAGGTCCGCAAGACCAACAGCACTGTGGCAACTGACCCTGAGGAGGTCAAGGCGGAAGTACACTGCTATTACACCAAATTATATCGCTATATGCCAACAGATCCACAAAAAATTAAAGAATTTATTCAAACTGCCAAGATACAAAGTACACCACCGAATTACAATATACTATCCCTTATTACACGGGAGGAGCTTTGGGAGACAATTCGCGGTGCACCACGTAGAAATGCCCAGGGCCTGATGGGATACCCTACAAATTTTACAAAAGATATTTTCAACAAATTTCCCCCTCCTAATAGCGTCTATAAACCAGAGCTTATTAGAAACACGCCTTTTACCAGGAGGCCATGAATCCTACGTTATAACCTTGTATAAAAAGGGTGACAAGTTGGACCTGGCCAACTGGCGCCCAATTGCACTCTCCAACACTGACACAAAAATTCTAACAAAAATTCTAGCAGCTAGATTAGGCAAAATTGCATCTGACACCCTATCACCCAAACAGTTTGGTTTTATACCAGGGCGTTCAATCTGGAACAACATACACCCTGTTGCAAACATTTGCCAATCTAAAGCAACTGGTGCCCTGGTCTTCTTGGATCAGGAAAAGGCGTATGACCGTGTTAGCTGGCCATACCTAAAAGAATGTCTACATGCCTTCAATCTCAAACCAAGATTCATAAAATGGGCGATGCTCCTAACAGAATCTGCAACCATGGCTGTATGCGGCCCTGGATTTCTAACAAACAATATCAAACCACACAGAGGGCTCAAACAAGGGGACCCCTCAGCCCACTGCTATAAGATTTCAGCTTCAACCCGCTCCTCTGAGTAACTTACTCGCGTCTCATGGGGATAAAAGCACAAGGACAACCAACAGTCAAGACTTGGCCTTTGCGGATGACTGCGTAGCAGGTATAGCTAACAAAGAAGATGCCCAACAGCTGGAACGCATTCTAGAGGAATACTCCAAGGTGAGCAATGCATCGCTCAACAAAAGGAAGACAGAAATCATCCTCTTAGGAAAATACACAAACAATTGGGCCACAACATCAGAACCTCATACCAACAAACAAAGAAAAACCCCAATTATTTTACCCTTTGCAACACCTCCAACCACCACTCCTGTCTGACACCTTGGAATCTGGCTAGAATCAGGGGGATATACTAATGAGACAATGGAAAGTAACCTGTTACAGCGGGTATCCAAACGCGTAGCCTCCCTCAAGGGAAGAACCCCAGGACTAACAGGACGAGTTATAGTTGCTAACTCGCTCATCCTCCCAATACTGTGGTACCAGGCCCATGCGATAGCCTTCTCACCTACCTTTATAACCTTAATTCGCGCGCTTATCCAGGGCTGGCTGTGACCTGGCTCTCACCCTCCTATACGGATGGAAACACTATTTGGCCCACGCTCAAGCAGATGCATGGGACTAATAAATTTTGAGAACCATGCCAATCACATTCTAGGTACCTGGATAAAGGAAATCCTTACTCCAGACCTCCCACAACAACATTGGTCCAGAGCAGCAAGGACTAACTTTGCACAGGTGCTCAAATTAACCAACCCACATAGTCCACCCAGACTAAATCATATCTTTCCAAGCACCCTACTGCAATGGGTCTGATGGAATCTACCCTCATTTCAAACATATCCTCCGAACTATCCGCCATATGGGATGGACCATAGAGAACATGGGTACTATACAGGGAAGGGGACGACCCAACCCCCAATTCAAATTAAGAAATTCAGAAAACCACCCCCAGAGGGATATGCTCGCAACAACCTCAAGCATAGCTAGGATAGAATACCTAGTTATGATGGACATTCCCTATGATTTAACCACACAGAAGGCAATGTGGAAAATGACTCACCAACCACTCCTACAGCCAAGGATAAGAGAAAACGCCTGGCGCTGTTTGAGAAGGACCTATAGGATGGCGGACCGCTCCAAAACCTCCACAAAACATGTGCAGTATGTGGAGGGGAGGAATCCCTACATCACCGCCTAGAAACATGCCCCCCAACCAAAGCTATATGTCAGGAAGTCGCACGCCTGCTTAAGATCCAAAACTATCAAGAATTCTCGATATCAAAGAGCATCTTCGCGCTCCAGATCGAGTCACCAATCCCATCTACCCTCCGTTCCCTAATAATACCCATTGCAATGTGGACAAAGCGCACAATTGCATTAGATGTGTTCAAGGGCACGGTCCCAACCATTTATGGGGTTATTAACAGATTCCATGTTCACTTACTGGAGCACTTCCAAGCCTGGCTCTATGGATATATGAGACCAAGACAAAAAGCGCTCATAGAATCATGGTTCTCACTCTGGTTCCTCCACACAGACCCTTTCCTTCACACCTGCTCCATGGCTGGGGAAACCCCTCAGAGTAGTGCACCAACCCCCATACCTGGCAGTCCCGTGGCAATAGGGGTAACTTGAGTACCCTGGGGTGCCTAAATTTGTGTTTGTCAGTTATTCCTTAGTTTTACATATATTTGGTAATGTCCGTCCCCTGGCCAGCTTACCTCGATTAAATAAAAAAATCCCCCAAATGTAGTTCCTCCAAAATTTTGGGTCAACTGATTTCCAATTCACTTCGCCTTAGGGAATTTTTCCCCTAGCGATACCAGGTAATCTAGCAGGCTGGGAATATGGGCAAAAATCCCAACAGTGCATATGGAGAACTAGTTTATATTGAAATGGAGAAAAACCGCCTCTTGCATCAACTGGCTACTGACAAGACTGTAGAATGATACATCTGGGACATGGATGCTGATGGTGACATCAATACAATTCCACAAAAAGCGTACATCATAGACCCAAAGGAAAATCAGTCTCGCCCTTTCTCAGACCGCCCAGAAAAGAGACCACCCATATGCATGGGCTGCAACAAAGTAAGGCATAAAAACAACGCCTGTCCGGCTACACGGTAGGGAAGAAAGTTTAATGAGTGTGAAGAAAGTCTGAAGGATATAGATCAGGGGGACACACTAACAGCCCGCCTCAAGGTAATCACAGGCTAACTATGAGGTGGTCCAACCAGTCTCCCCAGAGTAACGTAAAGACGCGAAGATGGCTAGAAAGGCGGCTGAGAAGAACAAGCAGAAGGAGGAGAAGGAAGCAGCAGCTTGGGAGGAAGCGGCCAAGCGCAACATTGAGCAACAACAAGAGCAACTCTCTAGTAAGACCGCCCCTAAGACAGCCCAGTAGCCGTAAGATAATGAGCAGTGGGCATTTGAATCAGAAATGGACGACACACATTTTCTACCTGTATACAATGGATACCAACCCATTAAAGTACCAGTCAACAAACCCGTTCCAGAAGCCAGCAGTTTCTCAATTCTCAACGGGATGGAGGACAACAGTGCTCACTGTATGGAGAACCTAAATCGAAACTCTGGGCCACCAGAATGGCAATCACATACACCACCAGCCTAAAACATTTATGAGGGTCCAACACTAGGTACAGTAACAAGCAGGCCACTACAGATGAACAGGGCAATCTGGCCCTATGCAGCCATAGAAGGCGTTCTGGGCTTGCTACGATTGGGACTCTCAACATAGCAGGACTCTCATCCAATAAAGTCCCTGGATAAGAAGCGAGGGCTCCTGGTAAGCCCGCCAATGGACGTGCTTGCCTTGCAGGAGAGCAAGTGCACCACTGAAAAAGGAGAAAGAGTGGTCTGGGTTTTTTCTTCCTTTTTAAACATTCTGGATCAGCTTTTGTGAATTTGTAGTCAAAGCATCAGCTGCCATAACAATAACCAACTACTATTCTCATTTGGAAGGAAGGGTTCTAGTTCTGGCCTTCAAATGGGGGAATTTATCATATCAGGCCGCTTCAGTATATGCCCCTAATGAAGCGTACAAAAGGGAGAGTTTCTGAGCAACCAAATTTGACTTAAACCTTATAGAAGAAACGATTTACCTAGGGGACTTTAATGTCTGGCTGGATGGAACTTGTGACGGATGGCCAAATGTCACAAACCCGCCAATAGGATCGAGCCAATTACAGCAATTAATGATAATAAAAGGCCTTCTAGATGCCAAACCACTCTCAGAATTATACTTTCAAAAAACGACGCGGCCAAATATTGTAGGTAATCAACTAATCAGCGCAACTAGACTGAATTGTATACTCATACCGTGTCATTGGAATCAAAATATGAAGATTTCACAACAATAGATCTACACCTATCAGACTATAGAATGGTAAAATTAGTATCCAATCAAAGGAAGAACAACCCATGAACCAACTTTGGTAAAGGATACTGTCAAAGAATGTGAATTAGGTCCAAGTAGAAGATCAGACAAAAAGATATTTGTATGAACTAGCCAAATGAACTGACTCTGAAACCTTATGGAAGCAGTGGCAACGGTTAATGAAGGAAATTCTATCCGTTCCAGTCCATGAAGTCTTCTGTCGCACAAGAAAGGAAATAGAAGAACTTTACAAAGTTTAGAGAACTTTAAACAATCTGTAAAGATACCCACCCCATAGCGGCTACTCACCACTGTGGGCTAGAGATTGGGTGAAATATTCACTAATTGTCAAGAAACATAAACAACTCCAAATGCACATGGAGGCCCTCCAAGCATGTTCCAGATGGCTGTTCAGGGGGATTGACCGTCCAAGTTTTTCTATCAGACTTACAAAATGAGGTCAAAAAATGCCAGTCTCACCAAACTCCAAACATTTGAAGGCCAAACCACTAGAAACTCAGAAGAGGTAGAATCCATCACCCACTCATGCTGCTCAGAACTGTATAAGGCAATTTCAACTTGGAAGCTACTATGAACTACTTCATTAAAGCTATCCCAGCCACGCCGATCATTTAGCCAACATTTTGACCCCATAACGGAGGATGAGCTAGCATAGGTTCTATGGAAGCTCCCTATAAACAAGTCATCATGACCAGATGGCATCCCTTTATGAGTACTACAAAGCACACTATGAATCAATAAAGAAGATATGCTATCTCTCTTTAACTCAAGTCTGAAAGAGGGGAGGGTGATCCCAGAAGGCGCAGAAACCTATACCATAGTGCTCCACAAAAAAGGGGATCGCACTGACCTGAATAAGTGGCGCGCAATATTTCTAATCAACGCGGACATAGGATAATGGGAAAAATATAGCTAAGCGTCTCTCAAAAAAATTCAAGGAGTGCATTTCCCCACAACAGCTTGATTTTACCCCAGGGTAGAGCACCTAGGACAATATTCATTAAGTAACAAATACATTGGGAGGATCATACTAGGGCATGCTCTGCTTTCTAGACCAAGCTAAGGCATACAACAGAATAAACTGGAAATACTTGGCGGCAATACTTTACAAACAGGGCTTCCTCAAAACCTTTATCTCTAGGATAGCGAACCACCAGCTGTCATCCACCTTCTCAGTTCTAGGGTTTACATTCATTTCACCTCCTGTCACATCAGAAAGAGGCCTTCATCAAGGGGACCCACTAAGCCCTATCCTATGGAACCTCACGATTGACCCCCTCCTACGGGTGCTAGAGAAACAGCTAGCTGGTATTTAGTGCAAGGGGAAAACACTTAAGGTTTTGGCCTTCGCAGATGACTATGTGGTAGGGTTTTCTTTAAGGCATATTTCAAAAAGGTAGCAGAGATAATCAACCTATATGAGATACCTCCCAAGAAAAACTCAACAAAACTAAAAAACACGCCTTGGTGCTATAAAATGATAAGCGCCTAGGCCCTAGAAACAAGAGGACAAAAAGAAAAGTCACAAAAACAAGCAACGTGAAGAAGTGTAAAAAATCCAGCTTTATCCCACCACCCTATCAGATGCCTTGCCCAAAGGAACCCATCAAACACCTAGGGATCCTCACCACAATTGTGGGTATAGCAACTCAAAAGGTGGAAGAGAAGCTACTTTAGAATGTCCAAAAAATGGCAAGGTGGAATTTTAGGAAGACATTTCTGGCTGGAAATGTCGCCTTGCCAACACTATGCTCTTACCAAAAATTTGGTCTCCTGCACATGCTATTGCCTTTAACAAATTTTTAAAAATTCTCACATCAATTCTACAACCTTGGTTCTGGGGCTCATGCTCCCCCAGCCAGGATCAACACAATAAGGGAACCACCGTCTGAAGGCGGGATGTGGTTAATAGAGCCTGAATGCAACGCCGTGAACATATTCATGAAATGGATCAGTGCTGTGACCTCACAAGAAGGGAGTCCTCCTGTATGGGCATCCACAGCAAGGACCCAAATAGTCAGAAATCTAGCCCTCAGGAACCCAGGATCCCCAACCACCCTATTCAATTCCCTAGGTTCAGGCCCAGGGTTAGTACAGTCATGGGACGCGATGCCGGAGCCAAGGCGATGCTCCATTATTTAAAATATTAAAAATTATACTAAGAATAAACTTGAACTCAAAAAATGCACTATGGGTGAAAACTGAAAACTATAAAACTCGATTGGCACCCAGTCTCTATTGACAAATGTGACTTCCAAGGGCCCAAAATCCAGCTAATCCCAGCGCTGGATTTTGAGGAATAATTTATCCTCCCAAGCTCCATAATACAACTTGGAGAATATCAAGTGAGCCTCTACTCCACCCTAAAATTACAACCCTGCATTGGAGAGTTGCTAAATGCCTTTTTTAGACAAGGGAGCGCTCAAACGCCACATACAGGCAGTTCACAGTGTGCAGCAAAGAAGATTCACTGTAACATAAATATGTTTCATGTAAAACAGAGGTAAGAGTCTGGGTAGAAGAGGTGCATCTAGCACAGCTATGATACACAAATCCCAACCACATAGCTGAGGACTGGCTCTTCCAGGCCGGGTCAAGGCATTGAGACCTTGATTGCAACGAGAGAATTTTTGCTCTAGCGTTATGGGCGATACATAGTATCTGGGTTGCCACCACTTTAAGCCTACAAGGGTCTACTCATCTAGGGCCATCTATAACTTCCACTTTAGTAAAAACAAAAACTTTGGCGACTGGCTTTTTGGGGATGCCAATCCACTGAAACAGCATGCGCAAGTAGCGTCTTGGGCCATTTCAACATGTTCAAAATTTTAATGGTGCAACGAACATGTTTATGGAAAGCCCATCTAACTGAGACAACCAAGGTATCCCCCAACAGCTACCCACAGCTAGGCACAATGCCAAGATTGTGTGAATAGCATCAAAAAGCTTCATTTTCACCTTTTAAAAATATTTTTACATTTACGCGCCTATCATATTCCTTGAGTGCATCTCCTCTGGTTGCGTACTCTCAAATAAAAGTAAAAACCTATAAAAATTAGAAACATGTTATTAAATAATTGCATTAATAAAAATGAAGATTTGGAGGTGCTTATCAGAAAGAGACAGCATTTTTTTAGGATTTTGTTTTTAAATAAGGTAGTTGAAGCTAAAGTCTACCCCCGCATACCCACTGTGAGCCCTTGAGCCACTGTCAGTATTTGATGTTATGGTTTTCTCCCGCCTTTGTTATAATAAAAACTATTTTTGATATAAGGTTTCTGATTTGTTTCATTTTTTAAGGCTACTATCTTCACCGAGTACCATATCTGGTTAAGTGCACGTTCCCAGTGTAGGTAGAACCTGAAACTTATGCACCTTTTCCACTACTAAAATATTACTTAGTTGACCTGTCTTCTTCCATCAAATTGGTAAGTACCTTATAGAAATGCCTCCTGACACCATATAGTTACCTAAGCATATTAACCTTAACCTGTTTTTTAGAGAATATGAGAATAAAATCAACGCTACCATCAACTCCCATCATCCTTGCACCAATGGAGTATCTGCTATCATGGGAATGCTATGGTAAGAAATAAAACTGCTAGATATTTTCAAAGGATGTAAAGCACAATAGTGTGGTTCAATAGTCTCATGTAATTTCCTTAGTATAGTGAGGTATGCCACCCAAACTCACTTTTGCCATGAATTTACCAGCTCTCCATAAAACTTTATCTCAGAAGATGTAACCTCTTGAGGTGTGAAGTCCTACCCTTGAGCAAAGGGTAAAGCCTGAGATAGTTTTATAGTTCATGGAATTGATTATCAAACCAAGTCTAAGAATAATAAGTCCTAGAGTTCTATTAGAGATCTCTCAGACAACGAGGACCACCAAGAACATTTATGGGTACTGAGTTGTGGCTTTTCCTGTCACAAAAAACACTTCTAGCACTTAACTCCAGGTGAAAATTATTCAAAATCAACCTAAATATAAAATATTAAGAAATTTGAGTCAAGTATGGGCATTTTATGGAATATTTGAAATTTTGATGAAAAGTAAGGACTTTGTGTAGAATGAATTTTTAGTGGCCAGTTATGCTTAAAAATTGTTTATATATAGCATTGAAACATTCCTAAATTTATTCATCTATTAAAAGATCCAAAAAGCACTTAATGATAGGTTTTTTGCAAAATTGGTAATCTAGTTTAGATTAAACATATTATTTTATTGATTTACTTTTTGTAATTAATTGGGCATAAAATATTTACAAATAATCAATTTACAAAATTCTTAATAAATACAACATAATTAAACTTTTTCAACTCAGCAATTCAAGTATAAACAAATATACTCTACATGTATCCTTTTTTTGTTCTAACACCTCATTGGCTTTTTCTTTTTTAATTAATTTTATTTTTTGTTTTGCCTCAATATTTTAATGTTAAATTGTAAACTGAATGACTTCTATGTTATTCATATCTACTCAAGCTTTGTCTACTAAGTTTCTTTTTATGAATTCTTGACAACAATGATCATCAATGATCCACTTTCCCTTTCAGCTGATGCTTTAAGAAGACTATATAATACATAAAATACAACATATAACTGAATAAATACAAGTTGTACTCCCAATCCTAATTTTCTAAAGAATAATTGATAAAAACGAGAATATGAGCAGTTAAAAATATTCATTACCAAAGCAGTGACAGTTTTAGCAGATGCATCACATAATGTCCCAAATGCAAAATTAGCTAATTTATCAGATTTGTAAAGAATATATAGCTACAAGTAGTTGTTAAATTACAACTTGCTTTATATATTTTAGGATTAGATTTAACAGGCTTCAGAAATAAATAATGAAAAAGATGACGATTGAGATAGTTAGGATGGAATCTAAATTTAATAAGAGCTAATCTTCAATTAGATTTAAAACTGCTGATTAATACAGTAACTAAATCATAGTTGCAATGGTGCAGTGGCTCATTTCACAACTGGAGAGACAATTAAATTTCATAGAAAGAAGTGACATACCAAACTAAGGACGAAACTCACTCAGGAGTTGGTTTAGACCTTGCCTTCCAAAAAAAACAACGTTTAGAACAAACTCAAGACAGGAACAACACCACCAAATTATCTCATTTTTTATTAATATATTAATTGATGTTAATTTGATTTGTTTTACTACTGTCAAAGGCCTATCTTATCTTAAGCTAAAAAAGTTCTCTAAGAAGATCTCTGCAGTACTTTAAGGCTTATAATTATATAGCCTATAGAGACTATCTCTTGATCTATAATTCAAAATTCTGACAATTGATTTTAATGCCAGGTGCTTTTCAGGCTACCTAGAGAAGACATATTTTTATGATTTTGAATATTTTCAAATATTATTCTCCTCAATCTGGTGAGCATAATTAGAAAAGATTGACGTACCAAATAATAAATAAAACTTCATTATATTATGTAAAAAGTTAAATTTTGAGAGCCAATGATTTTTAATCTTATGTTTTTCCTAAGGCTTAATATAAAAATTTAGCCAGACGACGTAGATAAAGATGTATAAGCGTTGATTTATGGTATATTACAACTTGGAAGAAGAAAAAGCCAAGACCTCTCAACCAGGTCACTTAAATAATTATGCAGATAACATATCTGACACCTTCTCAAGTTTCTAATGAGAGATCACCCAAATAGATTTCTATCTCTGACTTTTTATTCGTCCAGACATCTATAATAGAATGAAAATTTTGTGGTACATAATGAGAGTCAAAAGCCAATTATTTTTTTACTCAACAGCTATATTATCAGCTTATCAAGCTTTATGAGACTGCATAAAGTTTTGTCAAGATAATTAAGAAGTCATTATTAACATTTAGAGAAGTTAATTAGTTTAAAACCAAAGTGTATATATTGAAAATGGAATTGTTGGATGCTTAAAAATGAAAGTTATAAGAAAATATTAAATGCCTCTACTTCCACCCACCAACGATTGGATCATGTAGTAAATGAGTTGATTCGCTGATTTGATGAGCAACATAGACTTTTTTATTATATAATCTCATAACTTTTCAATCAGATTATTCAGCTCAATGATTAAGCAGATCAACCCCTAGTGAAGGGTATGTAATATCAGGAAGGACCATCCAGACTTAAAGCCTATGGGACCAACTGGGTTGAGAGGATCTCCTATGCCACCTGTCCCTCCTAGTATCCCTTTTAGTATTGAGCCTCTTCATTAAGGTGAGGATGAATCTCAATTTTCAACCATATTGAATATCTAGAATTGAGGATTGTTATAGAGCTTTAGGGTAATATATGTGTATTTAATTAGACTAATTAGACCCTGATTTGATCTTTAAAGTTCTCTAGAAGTATTGTTAATGTTCATCAATTATGCACCAAGTGAATACATATCAAGATTTTTTTAATAGATACAATATTATCAACAAAAAAACTTTTCTCTCTCATTGCAAACACTTTTGCAACATATTCAATTCAAGCCTAGGTAAGTTTGATAATCTCGTCAAGGGGATTAGTGTGCAACCAATGTCAGGTAGCAGTTGGGCGAGTAAAGTTAAGAACAGATTTAGGCCCCACATCAACCAAGTTTCATAAACGCCCTTGCAAAACCGGCGGCATAGATAAAATTGATAGTAAAAAACTGGCGGTTACCATTTCCACGGAAATTTTGGCATTGCAAGCGCACTTCAAACAGTTTATCAATATGCCACACTCTCAACCACTATCTTTGGTGGAACACGGGGTGCATGGCTTCCTATATATTCAACAAATGGCACATTAGGAGAAGTTTTGCAGAGATGTAAACACAAATTTCCCAAACGCATTGTATGTTGCACCACACTACATGCCCTGCAGTTGGCTGGATCTTGGATTCAAAAACAAAAATGAGGCAGAATGAAGCCGCAGAAGTGTGGGTGGTGGTGTACCTTCTGGATGGTCAATGGGTAGTCAAAATTAAGTGTGCTCGCTGGACTAAATCCAACCAAATTTTTGTTACTTTTGACTTCCTACTATTACAGTCAAGCGCACTGTGATGGAGCACCACCTGAAGGCTGGGCTCACTGAATATGGAGATATACAAACCTTGAGATGCAGCACTTTACGCTCATGCCAGACCTGTTCACAGGCAAAGAGATTGCCATTCTCAACCCATCTATGAGGATAGTGGAAGATTTGAACCAATTCCCTCACACCGCTTTTATAGAGATTAATGGGCAAAACTATCGCCCATTCAGGTTCATCGTGGATAGCATGCCTCTTATCTGCACTTTCTGTCATGCTTTTGGCCACAAGGCCCATACCTGCCCCGCCAAGGAGGTCATTACTCAAACTAATTTGATTCCAGAAGCAATGTGTGGTGCAGACGCCCACTATGGACTGGCAGTAGACACTGATGCAGCCTTCCCGAGGGTTGTGCCTGGTGTTATATTCAAGTGAAACCTGTGTCCCCACATGAGCGTAAGAAGGCCAAGCAGGCCCACAGAGAGGTGGCCAAGGCGGCGGCCATGACTTAGTCTGTGATCCTGCCCGCCCAGCTCCAGTAGGGCATCGAGTCATTCTTGGTGGAAGCGGCTGATGAATCCTTCCAATAATTAGTTGTACCACCCAAGTTGAAGACCCAATGGGTGAATCAGATTCACCCTCCCAATGCCACCAAGCCTCAACTAAAACGAGTCACCCACCAATCTACCTTCTGAAATTTTGTCAAAAGAAATGACGCACCACAATTGCACACCACACAAAAAACAAAAATATCCAAGGGGAAATAAACAGAAGGCAAAATCCAATGTCAACCCCACCGTGAAGGCTACCCATAATGAATTGTACTCCATTGCACACAATACCCACGCTTCCATACAGCGACATGCTGAAAAAGAGAAAGCTGAAGGGCACGGGTGCCCTTCCCCTCACACCTAAGGTGTGATGGGGGTAGCCTTTACTATAGGGAAGTTGAAAATCGCTGGACTCAAGGCCTCACTGTCCTAGGCTAGGAAACTGAGTTTTTAAAAAATTTACCTATGAAAATCCTGGCCATTCAGGAAAACCCACTGTCTTCACGGTGCAGAGGACACATGGGCAACCATGCTCCTCCCTTCCCTTTCCTTTTGGTCACTGCACTGTGGTGTGCTTGTTAAAGTAACCCATAATTTTTAAATTTCTTTTGTCAACATTGTACCTCGACAGCCATGTCCTTTATTGTCACCTTTTTGTGGGATGACAAAGTACATGCTGTCATTAACATTTATGCCCCAACCTGTGCATAAGCTCATCGGCAATTCTTCTCAGCCATCAATTCCCTCCCGCTTTCCCCTGACCCATTTGTTGTTGGTGACATGAACTGCTGGACCAACCCAACCACAGACTGCTGGCCCTCGTTGCCTACACCCCCACAGGGGCACATTGAACTTCGCTTTCTAAAAGCCACCCTGGGATTGTTTGATACTCTTACAAGTAATGCACTGCTACTCACAAACATGTCTTGCCCCCATGTGCACAATGGCCAGCTAAGGTCTATGACCCGCATTGACCTTATTCTCGCGCTATTAATTTTTTAATCCCAAATTTCCCACTTTACCATGATGAAAATTATTTCTCTGACCACAGAATGGTATCGGTTTCCTTCAGTTTGTCCAATCCAGCTGTTAAGGCGCCAAAGTATTGCAAACTCCACCCGATCAAGATTGCGTCGTCCAGGTTTTCCTTGTGGGTGGACACCGAGACCTCATCTCTGAGATTTACCACACCATTATGTACAGACCCAATCTCACCCTGGTCAACCTTCAAAGTAAACCCCATCCGCCAGGCTCGCCACATCTCATCACGTTGCTCGTGGGGTGCCTTGGCAGTCATTTTGCACATGCTGGAAGAAATGGACCATCTGGAATCCAATGTCCCAGTGGCAGACTACAGCCCAGCTTTGGGTCATAAGTGGGCGGAAGTGTCCTCTCACCTCAAAGCACTGGTAAGATGACACAAGCATTGGGCTTTTGTTCAGTATAAAGAAAAGCATATAACACCGGGTGATACATGTTCTGCTTACTTTTTTTGATAATTCTTTACACCACGCCATAGCTTGGCCTGCACACAGGTTCGAAGGCCAGACCACTCCGTCGCAGATACTCTGGCCAGAGTGGCATTAAAGTACAAAATTATTACTTGAATTATATCGCTCTGATCCAGTTCAGCTGGCCAAAGTGGACAATTTTCTCGAAAGTGCAAATATCTGCATCATTTCCCATTTTCTGAAGTTGATGAATTTGATTTCTCAGGATGAACTCTGGTCTGCTGTTCACGGTGCACCATACAGAAATTGCCCAGGTCAGACGGCATCCTTTATGAGCTCTATTAGAAATACTTCATGTATTTTTCCTACTTGTTGCTTGTCTCTATGAACCAATGCCTTATGGAAACGCGCCTTCTCCGCGGAGGGCAAGAGGCCTTCATGATAACGTTGTATAAGAAAGGGAATAAGCTGGACTTGGCCGACTGGCGTCCCATTTCACTTACTAATACAGAAAAAAAAATTTACTAAAATTATGGCAAACCGCCTAGGGGTAGTTGCCTCTACTATAATTTCCCCTGAACAATTTGTTTTCATTCCCAAAAGGTCTATTTGGGACAACATACACACCTTAGCTAACTTCTGTTATCCCTGGCTTCTAGAGCACTTGTTTTTTTAGACCAACAGAAGGCCTATGGTAGAGTCAACTGGGATTACCTCAGAGCCTGCCTCCGCAAGTTCCACCTTCCCTATCATTTCATAAATTGGATGATGTTGCTTACGGATCTGCAACAATGGCAGTGCGTGGCCCTGGCTTCCTCATGGATGTAGTTCGCCCTCAAAGGGGCTTACGCCAAGGGGACCCTTTAAGCCCACTCTTGTATAACTTCAGCCCTGATGCATTTCTTTGAGATGTGAATGCCCGCCTTACTGGTGTCCATGTGCAAGGCCAAGCATCAGTCAAGATGTTGGCGTTTACTGATGATTGTGTGGTTGGGGTGTCTAAAATCATAATGCACGCGCGCTTGAAGCTAATATCCAGGTTTACTCCGGGGTAAGTAATGCTGCACTTAACGCCTCCAAACTTAAAAATGTTCTTCTTGGTCAGTATCAAGCCCCCTGGTCCCCAGCGCCCCATTATCTACCTGCAACAACTATTTGCTCACGAGATCGCTTGCCCTGCTCACCTCACAACGCCCACCTTGTGCTCCCCTCTGTGCCAAGCCCCACCGTTGGCCCTGTCCGCCATTTGGGGGTATAGCTGGAGGCGGGAGGATACGCCTCAACGGTGATGGAAAACTATATCCCGGACATCGTTATGAAGCGCATAGCTTCCCTCAAAGCCCATCAGACCTCCCCTACAGGCGGATTAGTGTTAGCCAACTCTATACTCCTTTCTAAAGTTTGGTTTGAGGCCCACGCCATCGCCTTTTCCCCTTGTTTCTTCAGGTCATTATACGCTCTTAAGCAAGGGTGGCTTTGGTTATGCCGCCCACTGCCAGTGCGCCTGGATGTCATGTTTGGCCCTCGCCATAGTGGTGGCATGGGCCTGCTCCACTATGAGGTCCATGCCGCCAAAATCCTTGGCACCTGGATCAGTGCAGTCATCAATCCTACAATCTCACCCCAGCACTGGTCCCGCGCAGCCAACTCAAACTTCTCCCGCGACCTGGGACTCACCAATCCTGACCACCCCAATTCTCTTTATAAGTATCTCGTCTCACATCATTCTGCTGCAGCCCGCATGAGACGTCGCCCCACTTTAAAAAGATCCTCCTCTCCATGCAGTGCGCTGAGTGGAGAAATTGAATCAATGAACACACCGCCCATAGGGGACGCCCTACTCCTTGGTTCACCAGGAAGTACAAGGGCAACCCATTCTGAACGGAGTGAAACCCATGAGGTCCCCTACCATAGCCAGGGTGGAATACCTGGACATGTTGGACATCCCCTACTCCCTCGATACCCAGAAAGTCATCTGGAAGTACGCCTACCAACCTCTTCTGCAGCTTCATATTAGTTTTCATGTGTGGCGATGCTTGAGACAGGTATACTGTACTGCCAAACGCTCTAACGCTTTTCACTCATCTTGCGTCATGTGTGGCCAGTATGGGACGTTGGTTCACCACCTGGAAGAATGCCCTACCTCAAAAGTGATATGGCTTGAGGTTCAGCATCTCTTTCACCAGGATCAGGCACAGCCCTTCAGCATGGCTAAGGACATCTTCGCTTTCTCCATGGTTTCCCCTCTACCACCTTCCCTCCATGCCTTAGTGGTTGAAATCGCTATGTGGACTATCCACAAAATTGTCTTGGATGCTATCTCAGGCTCTACTCCCACCCTCTAGGAAGCTATACACCGGTTCCAGTCGCACCTTGTATACCATTTTTAAGCTTTGGTGTTTGAAGCCTACCATCCTGTCGCTGCAAATTGGTCTCATCCTGATTCCCAGTTTGATTAATCGCCCCAGACCCCTTCCTACATATGTGCTCAATAGTGGAGCAAGCCCATATACATGTAACCCCCCTTCCTTCTTTTGGCATTTCCGCTGGCAACAGAAAATAGCGTTTGCTTCTCTGGGGTGCCCTCCTCTCGCTGAAGTTTGTTTTTTTATTTATTATTTAACCGAGGTAAGCCGACCAGGGGACAGACATTACCAAATATATGTGAAACTAAGATTATAACTAAGAAATATAAAAATTGGGCACCCCAGGTTACTCAAGTTACCCCTGTTGCCAGAGGGACTGCCAGGTATGGGGGGGTTGGTGCACTACTCTGAGGGGTTTCCCCTGCTATGGAGCAGGCGTGAAGGAAAGGGTCTGTGTGGAGGAACCAGAGTGAGAACCATGATTCTATGAGCGCTTTTTGTCTTGGTCTCATATATCCATAGAGCCAGTCTTGGAAGTGCTCCAGTAAGTGAACATGGAATCTGTTAATAACCCCATAAATGGTTGGGACCGTGCCCTTGAACACATCTAATGCAATTGTGTGGATTGTCCACATTGCAATGGGTATTATTAGGGAACGGAGGGTAGATGGGATTGGTGACTCGATCTGGAGCGCGAAGATGCTCTTTGATATCGAGAATTCTTGATAGTTTTGGATCTTAAGCAGGCGTGCGACTTCCTGACATATAGCTTTGGTTGGGGGGCATGTTTCTAGGCGGTGATGTAGGGATCCCTCCCTCCACATACTGCACATGTTTTGTGGAGGAAGCTGGAACGGTCCGCCATCCTATAGGTCCTTCTCAGACAGCGCCAGGCGTTTGCTCTTACCATTGGTTGTAGGAGTGGGTGGTGTGTCATTTTCCACATTGCTTTCTGTGTGGTTAAATCATAGGGAATTTCCAGAAAATCTAGGTATTCTATCCTAGATATGCTTGGGGTTGTTGCGAGCATATCCCTCTGGGGGTGGTTTTCTGGGTTTCTTAATTAGAATTGGGGGCTGGGTCGTCCCCTTTCCTGTATAGTACCCATGTTCTCTATGTCCATCCCATATAGCGGATAGTTCGGAGGATATGTTTGAAATGAGGGGAGGTTCCATGCGGACCTGTTGCAGTAGGGTGCTTGGAAAGATATGATTTAGTCTGGGTGGACTATGTGGGTTGGTTAATTTGAGCACCTGTGCAAAGTTAGTCCTTGCTGCTCTGGACCAATGTTGTTGTGGGAGGTCTGGAGCAAGGACTTCCTTTATCCATGTACCTAGGATGTGATTGACATGGCTTTCGAAATCTATTAGTCCCATGCATCTGCTTGAGCGTGGGACAAATAGTGTTTCCATCCGTATAGGAGGGTGAGAGCCAGGCCACAGCCAGCCCTGGATAAGCGCGCGAATTAAGGTTATAAAGGTAGGTGAGAAGGCTATCGCATGGGCCTGGTACCACAGTATTGGGAGGATGAGCGAGTTAGCAACTATAACTCGTCCTGTTAGTCCTGGGGTTCTTCCCTTGAGGGAGGCTACGCGTTTGGATACCCGCTGTAACAGGTTACTTTCCATTGTCTCCTTAGTATATCCCCCTGATTCTAGCCAGATTCCAAGGTGTCAAACAGGAGTGGTGGTTGGGAGGTGTTGCAAAGGGTAAAATAATTGGGGTTTTTCTTTGTTTGTTGGTATGAGGTTCTGATGTTGTGGCCCAATTGTTTGTGTATTTTCCTAAGAGGATGAATTCTGTCTTCCTTTTGTTGAACGATGCATTGCTCACCTTGGAGTATTCCTCTAGAGTGCGTTCCAGCTGTTGGGCATCTTCATTGTTAGCTATACCTGCTACGCAGTCATCCGCAAAGGCCAAGTCTTGACTGTTGGTTGTCCTTGTGCTTTTATCCCCATGAGACGCGAGTAAGTTACTCAGAGGAGCGGGTTGAAGCTGAAATCTTATAGCAGTGGGCTGAGGGGTCCCCTTGTTTGAGCCCTCTGTGTGGTTTGATATTGTTTGTTAGAAATCCAGGGCCGCATACAGCCATGGTTGCAGATTCTGTTAGGAGCATCGCCCATTTTATGAATATTGGTTGGAGATTGAAGGCATGTAGACATACTTTTAGGTATGGCCAGCTAGCACGGTCATACGCCTTTTCCTGATCCAAGAAGACCAGGGCACCAGTTGCTTTGGATTGGCAAATGTTTGCAACAGGGTGTATGTTGTTCCAGATTGAACGCCCTGGTATAAAACCAAACTGGTTGGGTGATAGGGTGTCAGATGCAATTTTGCTTAATCTAGCTGCTAGAATTTTTGTTAGGATTTTTGTGTCAGTGTTGGAGAGTGCAATTGGGCGCCAGTTGGCCAGGTCCAACTTGTCACCCTTTTTATACAAGGTTATAACGTAGGATTCATGGCCTCCTGGTAAAAGGCGTGTTTCTAATAAGCTCTGGTTTATAGACGCCATTAGGAGGGGGAAAATTTGTTGAAAATATTTTTTGTAAAATTTGTAGGGTATCCCATCAGGCCCTGGGCATTTCCTACGTGGTGCACCGCGAATTGTCTCCCAAAGCTCCTCCCATGTAATAAGGGATAGTATATTGTAATTCGGTAGTGTACTTTGTATCTTGGCAGTTTGAATAAATTCTTTAATTTTTTGTGGATCTGTTGGCATATCGCGATATAATTTGGTGTAATAGCAGTGTACTTCCGCCTTGACCTCCTCAGGGTCAGTTGCCACAGTGCTTTTGGTCTTGCGGACCTATGTGCATGCAGGCTGGTTTCCGCAGGAGTGGAATTGGTGGAAAAGTATGTTAAACAGATTTTTTTATTCCTTTATGAACTTACCTTTGTTCAATACTTTGATTCTGTGTTGGTGTTCAAAGATAAGATTGTTAAGTTGGGCTGAAATTTCTGCCCATTTTCGTCCCCAATTAGGGCTATAGCCAGATATCAGAGTATTTATTTCCAGGTGGTCTAGTTTCGCCAAGGTACGCTTGATTGTGGCTGTGTCCGCGGTGTACTTGCATGATGCAATATGTTGGGTTTTGTTGATTAAATCTTTTTTGAAATTTTCCCATGTTCCAATGGGATCTGAAGTGAATGGGGTTGTGAATTCTGGGTTTGTAGCCTTGTTTTCAACCCAGTCAGATATCTCATGCAATTTTATATTTTCTGGGTGAAGCTTTATCCAAGGCGACACCTGTGTGTGGGATTGGGTTGGCATTAATTGCACCGTAACTAATCGTTGATCAGAAAAATTGACCTTTTTTGTTGTAAATTTAGAGATTCTTGAGTGGTGGGATTGTGGGATGAGGATGTGGTCATTATGACTCATTGATATGAGTAGTCCCTCACATATGTTGGGTCTTGTCATATGGGAAGGATTGGTGAATTGGGGGGAAGAGCATCCTGTAAGCCAAGAGATGCCTTCATTGTGCGGAACTCAATGTGTCCAGGTGGGTATCCCCTGGGATTAGGCCATCGATCTGTATTGGGGTTATCTCAGCAGTTGAAATCGCCCAACATGATGATATCTGGTGGGAGGGTGAGAGTAGAAATTTTTTCAAAATTTTTTTTCTCTCAGTTGCAGTGCATGGTGCATAGATCCATGCTAACGAAATTATTTCAGCTTGGCATGTGATTGTTGCTACCAGGACTTGACCATGCAAGTGTAATGATAAATTTGTAATTTTAAAATTTTTGTTGTTTTGGACTATCACCCCACAGTGAGACATCCATACTGATTGTGATGGTGCGACCCTGGTTGACCAGGATTCTTCTTCCCCTTGTAGGCAGTGGGTTCCTTGGATGGCCAAGATGTCTACAAGAGGTTTTCGCAGGAATGCCAGCTTTTTGGCTTGGGACGTATAAGCCATGGCTCCCGCGATGTTTAATGTCCCTATTGACACTGAGGTGCCCGTGGCGCCTCAGGAGCGGTTGGGAGAACCCTCTGGTCCTATCCCACCGTGGCTCATTTTGGCCATGCTCCTCATCTGTACTCCAACTCTTTCACTGCCATTGTTGGTTCCCTTGATCTGACCCAATAATTCAAGGGAATTGCGGTTTTTTCATTTGCATCAACTTTTCCTGCACAGGTCTCATGTTGAATTGATGCGGGTTGTTCATTGGATTTTATATTTTTGAGGTTCAACTTTGTTGCATTGTGCACCGCATTTTCACCCAAATTGCGGTTGCATTGTACCTCATTATGTGCATGACTGATGACACTTTGTGGCTCAGTCTGGTTACTGTGAAAATTTTCAACCTGGGCATATTGTTCTGATTGGTTGGTTCGGTGAATAGCTGAAATATCCTCCTGAGTTTGTCCATGGTTAATGGCGGATTCCGCGTGTGCTGCCGCTTCAGCCGCTGCTCTCTTGCGGGCTTTTTGTGCTGCTTTACGCTGTTTACTTGTAACTGGGTCCACAATGGAGTATATTCCATCTTCAATTCAGCGGAATGGGTGGTGGCCATCAGTCATTTTGGCGAAGTTTTCATTATCTTCATCCATAGCTTCTTCACAAAAAATCATTTTCCATTAAGCCCTCTTTTACAGGGCATGCATGTTCCTTGTGGCCCAGTGAGCCACAGTGGTTGCAAATGGGTGGTGCGCATTTTGGTGTAACTCAGTATGCAGCTGACTGGCCCCCATCTGCGAAGTGAAATTCTGCTGCACAAGGGATTCTGAATAAATTCTCTTCCACTTCCTGGAAGGGGTTGATTACAGCAAATGCTTTGCCCGTGCACAGGTTGGGCATTAAGCAAAATCACTGTATTTTGAGTTGTTGGATTTCTCCATAGGCCACAAGACCTTTGTGGAGCTCCTTCTTGATTACCTTATGAGGAAGGTTGGTGGGGAGCGAGTCAAAAGAGATGAACAAAGTTTTTGCTTTGTTCCATCTGGTGCGCGCGTTGCGCACAATTTTTTGCCCTCAGGGTGGGCAATTTCCACGCAGATTTTTGCTGCGGCATCAGCTTCATCAGCTGTTTCAAAACCAATATCGATCCAGCTGCATCCCATGTTGTTGGTGGCTACATACACCGCGTGAGGGAAAAGTGAGGGCTGTGCCTCACATGTTTTCTCCCACAGGGTCGGTGACTCATCCCCAAGGAAGAGTCTGATCCCGAGTTCCACCTTTGACAAAGGTTGACTGAATTAAATGTACATGTATTGCGTGTGATTTACAGTAGATACCAAAAACCCAGATGGTGTCTGAGTTTGCAATTTTTTATGGCTTGGGTTCCTGGTCCCCCTTTAGGGCGTTTCTTGCCCTTAGTTGCACCGTTAAGTGCACCGCTTGCCATGATGCTCGCTCATGTTGTATTATTTTTGTTATTAAAGTCGCCCATCTTTCCTGTGTGTGATTATCCAAATTTGCTGTTTGAATAAAATCATAGTAACTAAAGTGATTGTTACGAGAAAGAAAAGCTTATTTTGAAGTTTGTTTTTAGTATAGTTTAGTTCACTTATCAGAAGTGTCCATCCCCTGATCGGCCTTCCCCAAATAAAATGTAGAAAATAGTTGTCAGCATAGCAGAAGAAATAAAATTACATTTCTTTGTAAAATGGTAATTTTCTACCTCATCAGGAAATTAAATTTGTCAGGATAATCTCTTTCTAATCTAGAAAATTGGTATTAATTATTTTTTCCCTACAAACTCCTTAATTTGGGGTAGGTTGAAATCAAGAGGGGTTGAAAGTGATGACAAAAAGGCTAAAGAATCAAGTTCCATCATTAATAACCTCAAGCTCTTGCTCTGGGTTGCATAATTCCTGAGTTTTCTGCTGTGTGCCCAATTTACCACAATATTATTTGAAGTGGAGGCAATGGATGATCTGGATTACATCTAAATTTACTTAATAGGGTCCCATCTAGTTAGTTATCAACTTATGATGTTGTCCCCCAGGGCGGTGATGTTAAAATAAAACTAATTCACTTATGAGAATACCCTGTAAAGCAAATCATTTGTAATTAGCATAGTGACCTAATTTATATGCTCATGCTAGAATAATTTAACAGATTTTTGTTTAAATTTATATAATTTTTATTAGTCAAGCATCTTAAAGAAACCTCTACAATATCAGGAGTCGCTAATCTAAGTATTGGCTGAATACTGGATTGCAAAAGGGATCTTTAAAATATAAATTGTAAAAAAGAGTCATTTGGATGACCAATGATAGATACCATGATAGGCAAGAAGTGCACTGGGGTGATAGTCATTCCATTGGATGGGATCAAATGCCAATAGTTTGCACAAGTTAGAAATTAGAGTGCCATTGTCTCTCTCTATAGTTCTATTTGTGGCAGTGTGGTAAGGAGTGTTAAAGAGCTGTATAGTTACCATACTAAAAGTTAGATACTGAATTACTGATTGTAACCTTTGGCTATCATACATGGAAGTCCTGAGATTAAGACTTAAGAAATCCTCTAGCTAACAATTGCAATCATATTCTCTAAAAATAATTATTTTTTGAGTTGACGCAATTAAAGATACAATTTCAGATACAATTATAGGTCTTCCAGAAAATTTTCAAACATATGAAACTAAAATCCTCAGGCTAGAGGGCTGCTGGTATGCAAGCATTTGTGTGGCTCTTATATCTAAATTATTATCAAATTTGTAGCTATTGATGGAGTTAATCTTTATCAGTTACAATATTTTCGTCCTTTCCTCACCTAAATTCTCATTTATCTCTACAGATAAAACGCTATTTGCATATTTTACTTTCAATTAGAAGTCATGTCTTTAATTTTTATTCATTTAGATATATATTTTTACGCAGTTAGTACATTAGAGATAAAACAACTTCCAGAACACCTCAATAGCATTTGCAAATTAAAAATTAAGATTTTGCAAAAATTTAAACTGGAACCAACCAGGACTCTCAGGTGCCTGTACCTTTTCTAAAAGGGACCTTAGGAGCTTGCAGGGCATTAAACCATTTTGTGCAACAGGCACAAATGACCAGAGGTAGCGTAGCATGAATTCCTGGCATACCTTTGCATGCATTTAGATCCAGGGTTTGTTATGTGCCATTCAAATTCACATCTAAGAATCCCGCTGGGTGACAGACGCAATAGCATATGAATTCCCACCACACTTAGCCTGTTTTGGTATAATTGTGCTAAATACCACTTCATATGCAATATCATGAATGTCTAAACTCACTGGTGAATTAAAGTTACCTTTTTGGTTTTTTTCAAACTGAAATCATAGAAATTAACTCTTACTATTCTGCCAAGTAATTTCAGGTAACTCTATTTCAGCTTAGATTTGCATTATTTCAAAGGCAAGCGAGGTCTTATAAACCCTTCCACTACATTATTTCAGGCTGCATTTTTCTTGTCAGGTTGTGATTACCAGGCAGCCTAAAAGATGGTCCTGTGGCAACATCCTAAGCATTGACATGGGCCTTCAAATCTTATTCGCTGTTTTGTTAACTTTTCAGTGAGGAGCTAGGGAGTTTGGGGTAGTATTTTGGGTTCCTAGCGGTTGAGACCTCATGCGCCCTTTAGGAGACCTCCAGGGGAGGTTCTAATGCTTTACAGGACCCCTGGATTTCCAAAATAATTCCTTTGAAGCTCCCCACTCACAAAGAAATTCATTGTAGATGGATTGCTTGTAATTCATCACCTTAGTCCTGGTTTGCGCGCACCAAGATTTAAGATTTTGATAGGTGATGTATTGATTGACAATTGTACATCAATTTTCCTAAGGTTGGGACTAAAGAAATTCACTACGCTAATGGTTTTGATCCCATTCTAATAAGACTTATTTGTCAAATTGATGCTTTTTGATATAATCCAAGAAAATAATTTTTTCAGTGGATTACCTAAGATTTAGACTCCCATTTCATAATGTAGCAGATTACTGGGATGACGCAATTTGTTAGTTCCCACTCCTAGACCAATATAAATTTTTGTAGCTCTTGCTGGGTTACTAATAATCAATTGAAGATTTGTTCGCCCTTCCTCAACAGAAATTCTTATCTATCTCCCCAAATAAAAACATTTTTGCATATTTGAGCTATCACTTAGAAGACATGTCTCTAAACTATTTTTTTCAAAACTTATCTATTTATGTAGTTAGTGATGAGGTAAAAATCAAGTTTTTTAGAATGCACAATGGCTATTGCACATTGTAATCAAGGTTTTACAACAGGATGAACTGGAGCCAACCAGAACCCAGGATATTCTGAAACCCTCTTTGAAAGGGATAATTGGAATTTGTGAGTGTAAGGCTTTCCACAAAGGGCAAGAAAAAGGTGGTGCCTACTAACCTTTTCAGGTAGAAGTTACCACATTTTAGTTTCAGAAAGATCCTACATTTGTGTTTACTACAATCTTTACACTGTCTATTACTTAGTATGTTGACAAGATTAGGCTCCTGATTAGTCAATCCATTAAATCTACCAAAACACTTAGAATTACCCCAGGTAGGTCCATAATACCACCACCCATCTTTCATAAATTAATGAAATGCAAAAAATCTGATGGCATTACAACGTTCATGATATTAATTTTATTTTTGCTAGAAAATTGTATATTCTGACCCCAATTTCACCCTTCTTCCATTATTTTAATGTATCCTTTATGTGTATTTTAGATATTTCACTATAAATAAAGCGCTGGACCTCTAATATGGAGCGCGCCTTGGTCTAGAAAACTTTTAAAACTTTTAAAGAGATTAGAATGGTGAACAGCAATGATAGCGTGCCCATCACCTCCCCCAAACTCAGTTCTCACGCCAACTTAAGGACTGACCCTCTCCTCTCAAGAGCAAACCCAAGAACCTTTAGCCATTGAATATGTTGACCCAAGAGCTGCAGAGCACAAGAACAGCGCCACAAACCAAAATACCCCTTACTTATTAAAGTCAGTGCCATTACTTGTGAGAGTACTGCCTATTTTGTTCTTTAGGTTTTGTTTTTTAAAAATATCCCCGCTTCCACCGTTTTTATTTTTGCCACCTTCAAGAATTTTGAGCATTATGGCGACCAGTGAATATGTTTTGATTCAGCAGTAAAAAAGGATTTCTCCTTGTCAACTAGAGGGTTTAAGGGCTGAGAATCAATAGTTTAGTGGTTCCTGTGTTGGCTCTTTAAAAATCACAAGTTTGTAATATGAGCCAACTTGGGCTCCCCAAATCCATACAGTGAGAAAATTAGCACATTTCACGTGGCAGGCATGGATGCCCAGAGGCTTGCACATCAGGAATGCCCAACAAAACTAATAAAAAGTTTTAGTTCCAAGGTTAGTTATGCGCCATTCAAGAGTATCACTGTGAAGCCACTAGGTGACAGAGGCGATGGTTTATGCTCCCACTTCACCTTGCACTATTTGAGTATTTTATGTGCTTAATATCAATTTACATTCAGTACTTTCAGAAGCCTAATCTTGGCGGAATTTTGACCTTTTTTCTGGTATTTTTCATATCATAGTCTCAGGATTTTGACTTTCAACTATTCCAAAAGCAATTAGTCAACTCTCTTTTGACTTAGGTTTGCTATATGTCAAACGGCGATTAAGGTCTTAAATCCTCATCATTAAATTAGAGAGATAAAGATAGTCCCAGAATTACAGAGTAATAATCTAGGAAATCATGATGGTTGATAGTCTGTTGTTGAAGGAACAAGATAGTAGCATTTGCGTTTCTATTTTTAATTACAGAACAGTTGAACCCACTTTGTTAAGTGTTCAATGGCCAGGGATAATGTTAATGACCATATACAGTTGCTGACAATTTCCAACAATATTGATGCTAACTATGCCAAAAGCGGAGCTGTCTGGTTAGGTTCATTTGGTATTGCTTGTTTGATCCATCTTGAGTTTGGATAAAAGAACAGGTTTTATGTACATCATGAACCACTAAGGCCATATTCTTCAAAAAACAATTAAATTTTGACAGTCATAAGCTTTTTACCTCTTAATGGACAAGGTTGAGGTGAGCCTCCATTATCACTCCAGTGTTAAAAATGATTGATAATAGCTAATATTAAGTACCATTTTTTACTAGGGTCTCATTATCAACCTTAGCGTCTTTAGCCATTCTTTGAAGTTGGTTCTCGTTTATGCCTTGGGTCTTGTACCCAAAAATATGGTTTTTAATAAATTTAGGGTACCAAATTTTCTCAGGCATAAGATATGTAAAACTGGTGGACGGGACAGCCCATCAGCATTTTATTATATTGCTTATTCTTGATGAAAACAGAAAAAAGCAAATTTTAGATGTAAGGCCCAAAAAATCCAATTGCCCCTAAGTGTTCATTTTTCAAAGCCAATGTAAAGAGGCATGGTCACCAACCATAGTAATATTATTAGCATACAGAAAGGGGTGGAAATTTTTGATTGAACAATACAGTGAAGTACTCTTGTTCAGTTACAAGTAATTTTTTTTGGTCCTAGATAGGGCGTTACTAAAATAGCGATTATATGATTTACTTAATTAGAATCAAGTTGTGCAAGTATGGCAACAACTGTAGAGTCATTTGTATCAGTAAAATATAGAGGCGTAGAGAAATTAATATGACTGGACAATAAAGCATATATCTGGCAGATCTTATTATATAAGTCTGGCTGAGCCTCAAATTTGAGCTGAAGATTATGTCAATGTGAAACGAATTGATCAAAGTACTGATATTTCAGCCAATTGAGGAAACTCCACAAAAGCCTCGAAATAGAACAAAATCCCTAAATTGTAGCAAATAGAGAATTACTAAGCATAAGGGTTGAAACCAACAAAGAATACCGAGGATTAAGGGTTGACACTGAGAACAAGAAAGGAGAGGTTTTTTTGGGATGTAAGAAGCGAAAAAGTTAGCAGAGACAGTCACCGTTTTTATATATAATAGAAAGAGTAAGTTGGAAAATTCTCCATATTTTAAATATCGTTATTGATTAAGGATTGGTAATCTTCATATAATCTTTCCTTTTTTAAGTGGTGATCTATCCTGTGCAACCAACATAGCGGATCTAAGCATTACCGCTAAAAGTTAACAGTGGTGCTCACTATAGAGGGCAGCTGTCAACTGTAGTGCAACGGCAACTAGAGCATAATGACAATCACTCATTATACCATAATTTGATAGGTTTTCATGACCGATACTCTGAGGAAACAATAGAGACATCTAACGAGGAACTGGCACTATTCACGTAATGGAACCAGGGGATGAGAAAACTAGGGTGGAACTGCAGTTAGCTGCTTGTCTCGCGTTGGAGTCAGCCCAACAGGGCAGGTCCTAATAAGACCTATAAGTAACTGTGGGTTATTATGATATGACTCTCATGGGGTACCACCTCTATGAAGAAGATGTGGATGAACATGGTCTGAGTCTGTTTTATAAAAAAATGGACCAAGAATCCCATTACAAATTGTATATTTCTTGTCTCAATGCTACCAATATGGGGTTGTCTCGCTGGCTCAGCCAACGTGGGGCTGTGGATTCCTTAGTTGCATACATTCAACCTTTGATCCACCAACTACTGCATGTGTTGGACTGATATAACATTGAGATCAACAATGCATGCACTTCATGCAGGCACAACAGAATGACACTCACCTCTTACTTGAAGGCATTGACCACTATTTCTCGGAAATTTAGGGGCGTTGATGCATGTGGACAGTCGTGTCATGGACGTCCGCCATCTCCTATATAAACTAGTCCCCCACTTAGATTATGAGTTACCCCGAGTGACAGGTGTTTTTTTAGACCAGCACAGGCTTTTGGGGGAATAAATATGGGATGTCACAACGCTGGATAGTAATACCAAGAGGTTTATGGTAAAAATTTCCAAATGGATGGAGGGAATTAAAACTGCGGTGGCTTGGACAATTGGCCATATTAACCTGTTAGAGCGGAGGATGACTGATCATGTCAACACTGTGGCAATCAAATTTAGTCAACTTCATGCTGAGTGGAGTAACCAGCGGACAGACAACCATTCAGCTAACTCTTTTCTGGCAACCTCAGAATACAGCCAATTGTTAGGTCTGATGAGTCAGTTGGAAGGTTTATTCAGTCATCTTGGTGCCAAGCCATTACTCTTCCATTCATTGAGATATTAGAGTACGCTGATAAGCAAGTATGCTTAGATAACCTTCAACAGTCAAATGAGGAGTTGGTGCGGAGAAGTGCTTTAATCAACCTAGTAGATGAATCAAACCAACAAGCACGTGGCACTGGTCAGCAGAATGTGAAAATGTGGGCACATTGGAGGATGTCCTTTTATGATTTCAAGAAATGGAGCGTAAGCGGGATTTAGAGTGAGAATTCCGCTGTGAATTACATAAGGAGTGCAAAGAGCTTAGGCAGGGGGTACAATATAGGCAATGTCGGTGCTATTTGGTCAAAATGGAGCAGTTAATAGATTTCTTTGTTTTCTGAACAGACTGGCGAGGGAGTTAATGGTGCAGTCAGTGGCGAGTCTGGTGAAGAATACTACAGATCGGCCAGCAAGTATCCCCTGGGGGTCGCAGCAGTCACTCCTTGCAATCTAACTTCTTCTTTGTCTACTATGGTGGATTCACATCCATCCTCATGACCCTATTATTACCCTCAAAAATATTTTCCCCTTGACAGATCTGAACCCATTCCATCTATTCTCTGAGATTGAAGCATGGAGCTGAGCATTTTTTTAAATTGAGAAGTTGTCTCCTTTCAGGCATGATGGAACACACAAGGATATTTTAGCCATTTCAAATTCACCATAGAAAGAGCCTCAGATCAGAAGAAATTTAAAGCTTATGCTATCCTCTCTGGATATAGAAAGCACTGACCAAGTCACATATTACTTATAGAGTAGTTTGGTAACATATCAATTGGTGAAGGAGACTGTGCTTCGTCTGTTTGGGGCAAGGTAAAAATGGCGCAGTGCAAGACCAAAACCTGACTGTATAGTTTTAAAAAATAAGTCCCTGATGAAGTTTGCGGAGTGGGTCATGGTGGATTCTCATGTGTTAGTGTGAGCAAACATCTTAACCATTGAGGATGTGGGCATAGCAATGACGGCGGCAGTTAAGCCTTATTGGAAACAGTATAATGCTATGACTCACATTCTACAAGAAAATGCAAAGCTTTTACAATTCGTTAACTCTTTACGCCATCTCTCTGTCACATTCAGTGCTACCAACGTTGACTGGAAAGCCCCAGCTATCACCGCTGCATCATCATCAGGAAATGGATCACAACAACACAGTCTAATCCGATGGGCAATATGCGGCCACCCAATATGTTGGCAGGCCTTCTGCCCTCCTTATGCACCATGGCCCATCCCAAGCCTAATTTACAGTTCCTCAGTTAACTTCCAACCTGTACCTTTGGGTGTGATCCATAGATGGGAGCCATTTATTAATGCTTGTTTCTTAAGTGGCCAAAAAGGCCACTATGCGGATAACTGCCCAGGCAACCTGCATGTCTATGCAGTGCCATCTATATCAATCAATCCTGGAAATTCTCAAGCGGAGTAGAGATGGGACGCTCTAACTCCTCTAATCCAAATTTATTTTTCCATGACGATTCCCATAAGTTGCATTACGTCGGTCTGGATAACTGCCCCAACAACCTATTATATAAACATAACCTCACTACATCTCAGCCTCAATTCAAGAGAGCGACCATAACCATTCAGACTCTGAGTTCTGCCAAGATGTGCAAAGCCATATGCTTGGCAGATCCTTGAGCAAAACGGCACAAGTGAAGTTGGACCCTCAACAGACGTTGCCTCCTATGTAGGGGTACATGTAGCCATTCCAGTAGAAAAGTTCTTTCAGAAGTATCTTCATGTTGGTGCTGGTATAGTCACTTTTCTTGGTAATGAAAAGCCCTCGGACGTTCATGTAATAAACACCCATGAACTTCTTATCCATAGTGTACCCAAAGTGATATTATTGTTCAGAACACAAAGATCTGAGCTATTATAAATACTGGTGCTCTAGTTAATATAACCAACACTAAGCTTGTGTCTAAGCTTCCATTGAAACCTGACGTGGAACACAGAGTAGTGTATGGGAGCGCGGAGGCACAGAGCACTGTGTCAGAGGGAGCTTACAGCATGTCACCTCTGAGGATTGGCTCAGTAAGAGCTTCAGATCCAGCGGTAGTCTACCTAATAATAGCTACAACATGTTGATTGGTGTTTCATTCATTTGAAGATTTGGGGTCATGGTTAATATGGCAGAAGAAACTGTTAGTATCCTAGGACAGCTGTTACCTATTTACTTTACCTCCAGCGGAGTACTAAAGGACCCAATCCGCCTTAATAAGATCAATCTAGCGTATAGTGATAGGATGATCCTATTTAAATTGGCAGATGAAGCTGAGGACCTGAGCCATTATAAACAAATTTATGAGTATAATAGTATTACACTATGGGTGTGAGTGCTTTAATCAAACCTTCTGAGCATTAAGTCATACTAGGGACCAAGATTAAGATTGACATCCCTGAAGGCTTATTTGGGGAGATTATTCAGCCCTACCAGCAATCCTGGCTTAAACCTCATGTGGCTCCTGGGTTACTGTTTCAAGTGCATGAGGAATTGAAAGTATTTGTAGCAAACCCACAGAAGAAGTCCATGATGGTCCAAAGGCACCAAGTGGTGGCATATTTACACTTGGCCCCTATTGATGAGGTTCACCATAATTATGAATTTTTCTTGGGAGGACCTTATCATTAAGGAAAAACTCCATTTGGCATAAAGATGGTGTTTCCGTAATAAACTCTGACTGGGATGTTGGAAGAACCAAAGGATAGGGAGATGGCCCTGTTTGAAAAATACTGAGGAATTTTCGCATCCACTGACCACAATTTGGGATGTGCATGAGGGGTGTGTGAATCGGGTGGACACGGGCAATCACCTTCACATTTGTTTGGGCCCATTTAGTGCTCAAATTGCTGAAGAAGGAATTTGTCTCCAACCAAGTAGACCAATAATCAAACATGAAATAATAGAGTTATCCAAGAGTTTATGGCTTCATTGTGGTCATTGTTGAGAAAAGATTGCACAAACTGGGTGATCATCAACTACTGGAAGATTAATAGTGTCATAAAGTAGTATTCCTACCCCCTCCCATAAATTGACGACACTTTAGATCAACTGGGAGGGGATAACTATATTTATGCCATAATTCGATATTGGGGTGCTGGCAGATTTTGTTGCCAGCGGCAAAAGGGGAAAAATACACTAAAATCACCTCGAATGGGTTGTTCCAACCCACGTGTATGCCCCAAGGGTTATGTAATGCCCTGTATATGTTCCAGCGGGCTATGGACACGATCTTAGGTGACATGAAGCTGTCCTGTGTTTTAGTCTGCCTCAATTATATCAATGTGTTCTCTAAGAAGTACATGGAACATCTGGACCATTTGGAACAAATGTTCCGCCTTCTTGCTGATGTTAACATTAAGATCAAGCCTCGGAAGTGTCAATTTTCAAGGAGCAATTGGAATACCTTGGGTTTGTGGCAGAAATAAAGGGGCTTAGGCCACAGCTGACAAAGGTGGATGCTATCCACAAGATGACTTAGACAGGCAATAATTGGGATATCCAAGTATTTTTGGAAATGGGCAGTTATTACCAGCAGTTCATTCCTATCTTCAGTTGTATTAGGCAACGCTCTTTGAGTACTTTTTAAGAATACTAACTTTGACCTGACTGAACGATGTCAAAACGCTTTTGATGTCTTGCGGACCATGTTGGTGAGCGCGCCAGTTTTACAATATTATTTTTAAAAGGAATTTATAGTGAAAACAGACGCATCCATTTAGACTGTAGGCTCAGTATTATCCTAAAAGGATGATGACGGCGTAGAGCACCCTGCCATGTTTTGTTGATGAAGCTTGAACTGTCATGAACGGAATTACACTGTGACCAAGTGGGAGTGATTAGTGGTGATATATCCGTATAAACAGGTCTGGGTATACCTCCACGGGGCGAAATTCCAAGTGGTAACTGATCATTCTTCCTTGCGTTGGCTGCAGAATTTCTGTGATTCTGAAGGACAGCTCGTGCAATGGGCATTGAAGCTCCAAGCGTATGTCTTTAAGATAGTACACCGTCCTGGGGCAGAACATCAAAATGCAGACAGTCTCTCACATCACTATTGGTCAGCATTATGGAGGATCTGGCTGACATCATGTATGAGAAGATGGTGGTGGGAAAATATCGTGACAACCGCCACAAGTGATCAAGGAGCTAGACGGGCTTAGACAAGATACCTTCTTGAGTATTGGGGAATAGTATAAGAAGATTGATGAAGCAACGCTGAGTTTCGCAAATCCCTCCGCCAGGACAGCAATTATCTTGAATGCAAATAGGGTGGTAGGGCATGGAGGGTTGCGTAAAATTGTTGGAGTTCTTAAGACCATGCTACTATAGGGAGAGCATGCATTATGACACGCTTGAGATGGTTTCGTGTTGCCACCAGTGTCAAGTGGAGAAACCTTCCCTCAACAAGACAACGTACCAGCTGTTCAAGCCCCGTTTTGCGTGGCATACTGTTTCCCTTGATGTAGTGGGCCTCTGCCGACTGGCCTTAACCAATTTAAGTTTATACTAATATATTTTGATCACGTGATAAGATTAGTGGAAGCAAGAACAATTAATGATCTAGCGGCTTTCCCCCGCCATGTTAGGCTATGGAATGTGTCATACAGTGACAAAGTTGTCCGCAATTTATTCTTATGGACAACGGAACCAATTTTTATATTTCATATCCTGTCAAGTTGTACAAACAAATGGCAATCTGCGGGATCTTGTCTACATCTTACCATCCTGAATTTAATGGAATGGTGGAACGGGTCAACGGAACATTGGTAAACATTATCCACAAGCTTATAAAGGTTTGGCCCTCTGAATGTAAAGCCCTCTTACCCACTGCTGTCTTTGCATATAGTATCAGTTACCACTCGTCATCTGGCAAAATTCCTTTCTAAATGCTTTTTGGTAGACATCCAGCTTTTCCCGCTCTGCTTAACTCCTGTGAGCAGGGTACTGGTGGCGTAGAACCGCAGCGTTAGCTGAACAATTTAATGAATATGCTGATAAAACTATAAACTGGAAGCATATATAACCAGTTTTTCAAAGAAGATTTCAATCAGACAGTAGACCAAAGTAGACGTAGAGCGCTCCCACAGTCTGCTGTAGGAGATCATGTCTTATTCCACGCCAACATGGATTTGGAAAGAATAACAAGCTTGCTAAAATTTTGAATAAGCCGTTTGAAATAATAAAGAAGACTGGTATTGATGCTTACACCATTAAGGAACCTGCGGGTGGCTGGATTATCAATTGAGTTCTCACGAAGTTCCTCCAAGCATACAAGCAATAGGAACTTATTGTCCAGTCAAGGGGGGTAATGTCAAAAAAATTAATATGACTGGACGATAAGCCATATATCCGGCAGATCATACTATATGACTCAAGGTGAGCCTCAAGATTGAGTGGAAGATTATGTCAATATGAAGCAAATTGATCAAAGTACTGATAGTTCATCAAAATGAGGAAACTCCACCAAAGCCTCATGATAGAACAAAACCCATAAATTTGTAGCAAATAGAGAATTACTAAGCAAAGAGTTGAAAATAATTATGAATGCTGAGGATTAAGAGTTGATGTTGAGAACAATAAAGGAGAGGTTTTTTAAGTTGAATTAAGGGAAAAAGTTAGCAGAGACATTCTCCGTTTTTATATATAATAAAAAGAATCAGTTGGGGAGATAGCTTCATATTTTATTATCTTTATTCTCTATTAAGGTTTGATGATCTTCATGTCATCCATCCATTGCTCAGAGTTAATTTACCTGTGCAACCATTGTAGCGGATCTAAGCAATACCACCAAAAGTTAACAAGAGGGTTGATCATATTTGGGAAGTTCAGGACCAGTGCAGTTTTTATAAAAGTATGTAAAGAATCAAAGGATTGCTACTGCTCAGGCCCCCACAAAAAGGATATGTTTTAATGTGAAAATCTCTATTAAGGTCTCAAATAATATGGCAAAATTAGAAGTAGTCTGTTGCTATTATACAGCCAAACTGGAGATACTTAAATATCATGAAAATATATTAGAAAAGTCATTCATTTAATTGCAGTTACTTTATTGGGAACTAGAAGGATAGTTTGGCGAGTCATCTTATGCTTTAAAAACTCCTTTCAGAATGAAAAAGACACATTTTGAGCACTTATAGTATAGAGAAGCTTCGTGTGGATGTAGGAAATATGTCAAAAGTATCATAGCATGGAGTGAAGGGACAGTAAAATTAGTCACATAATTCAAGTAAACTAGTATGCAATTTAGTTTAAGTTCACTAGAATAATTGATCCATAGCTTTTGTAAGGTGGCAGAGGCGTTACATAACCCTGTTGCATCTGGGTGTCTCAGATAACCCTCATTAGATACAAAGCAAAAATTAGACTCAGTTCTAAGATTACAAGTCAATTTTCCAACACTCAATTAATAAATTCAAGCAGATAAGAACTGGGATATAGCTAATGAGCCTATAATTATCTATTCTATAAAAGGATTGTTTTCATTTTATATAAATTATATGACTGTAGTCTATAACTACCCATTCACAGCCATTCTTTTCTTTAATTAATAGCAGGGGGAAGAACACAGACTTTGCAAGTGTTGTAACAACCCTGCTTCATGTGATTGACTTACTTTAAGGGTGACTTGTGATCTACTTTGATATAAGTGGGGACCAACCTAGAAGGGGGATCTTCAAGAATTTTTATTTTTAGTGGTGTCAAGTAAAAGCAAAAAAATAAAAAAATACAAACTGGTTCCTAAGCAGTTAACCTAATCAGCCGTATAAAACGGGAAAGGGGCCTAGGGGATCTCTGTCTAGTGTGGACTAAAGAGCACTCAGTACAGAGTACATAATGGGAGTGGGGCATTGGAGGCATGTGGTAGAAGGTGGAAAATTAATCAGATATTTGTCAAGGAGGCCAGCGGTATGATTGCCTCAAGATACTGAGCAAGCCAAACTCAGAATCTTTAATGAGATCCAGCGTATAGATAAATGATTTATTTGTTGACAAGTTTGAGGGTAGTTGGTTAAACAAAATTAATTATTGGCATCAGCCAGACATGGTCCACAGAAAATGCAAGCTCCTTGATATCAATGTAAAATTACTTAAAAAAGATATCTGGAAATATAGACAGGGAATTACATTAGCAAGGCTCCAAGGATGCATGAAAGTATTGATAAAAGGGAACTTTGGCGGGGCGTCAGCCGCTTTGATGGCAAGTTAAATGTAGGTTTGATAAATTAGGAAGACCTTTCAATGGTGGAAGTTTTACTAACATTTAAGTTAGGATGCTGGAAAATTTCCAACCAAGCAAGATCAGAAATATAAAAGAAAGGATGATCTTTGTCATCTACCCATTAAGAGAATAAATTGAGATTGATACTGGTAAGTGCAGGCCAACCACAGGAATTGATTGGCTGAATATTGGAGCAAATACCCTTAGATTTTTGTCCAGAGAATATTAACTGGGGAAGGAGCCGCCCTAGGCTCCTGCACATTATGAGAACTTAACTTATTGGCTTGAGCATTAGGAGCTGCGCCTGCAGTGACTAAGGAAGAGGGTGGAGAGATTGATCCCCACTAATAAATTCTGGTGGCTCACAATGGGTCCAGTTCTGTTTAGAGGATGGGCAGAAGCTTCTCTGGAGGCAAAGCATAGGCATTAGCTCTTTAATTGGTCCAACCCTGAGTATAGGGACAGCGGGTGTGGCCATTATTAACATGTACCTAGAAAGGTTGGTTGGGGGCATAGCAGAACATGGTGTGAGAGGTGATGGCATTGCGGGTGTTAAGATGGAATGTGCAATTGTTGCAAAGGCGCAAGGCCCTGCTAGGCAGCTTTCCCCATTGGGAACCACAATTTAAAGGATGGAACCAGCTCTGAAATGGCCAATTTATCAGGAGCTCATGGCGGAGCTGGTTTAGAGAAAGATGATTAAGCAACTTGTATAATTGAAATACTAGTTTGGTTTCTTCTGACAACTTTTTACAGGTGGTGGTCTGGGAGTGTTACTATAAACTAGCGCATCTTTCCTGCGGCCATGGCTTGGGCTTAGCTTGATAAGACATGTCAAGATATCCCTTAAAGGGCAGAAATTAATAGTCTGCGAAATTGTACACCGCCTAGTCAATCTTGATGATGGTGGCACTCACAATTGGGGAAGAGTTTCTCATACTCAACATAAAGGCCAAATACTATTTTGCTCTTGGGGATCATCGAGGGGCTCTTGAGCACTGCTTTGGAGAACGCAAGGTGCTGGGCTAGATCCTTATGGGAAAGCGACTGGTGGGTTTAGGGGCTAGTGGATCCAGTCTAGGCGCGCTTTTTCAATGGAAATATGTTAGGAGATGGCGCATCACCACCTCACACAGGGGCAGCGCGACAAACTTAATGACATCTGAAATTTGATTCAGTGAAAGGCGTAAGCTGTTGTAATTAAACTTTTTAAAAATTTGAGGTTTATCAGTTTATGTGATCAAAAATTAAAGAAAGGGTTAGCTTTTTATCGCTGACCTTCTGTAAAGATGAGAGTGAAAAGGCGTTCTATCCCCTGTATCATATTAGTCTTGGACCCCTTTCATGTGTTCAATTTATGAAACCCAGATATAAATACATCAGAGTATTTATCATCTAATGTTTCAGAAGTGAGTTTTTTATAAAGAGCTAAACAGGGTCCCAACTGAACTGGGACAGCATCAAAGGGGAAAAATTCATCAAATACAAACTCATGCAGTGGTCTACACCCCTTACATTATTTACCTAGCTTATAGATAATACTTGAACATAAGTAACGGCCTTGTTTATCTCAACTGCAGCATTTACAAAATCCAAGTTTTCCACTATATCAGTCAATGTTATTTAATATGTAGGATCTTAAAGACCAGGGCGTGGAAGGACTTTAGATAAGGAGTGATGAGGGATTACTAAAGTTTTAAAGAAATAGAGGAAAAATTCTAACCCAATTCCAATAAGCACTTGGATTGGAGAGGAATATCGTATCTGCTTGTGATAATAAGGCATTAAGTTAACTGAAACTAACAATTCAGGTGAGGGTTTAGTCTTAGAACCCAAATTTTATATTTTTTAACAGTGCACCTGAGGTATTGTAGATAAAAAGTTTGTCACACACAGTATACTACTTTAAGGAGATGGCTCCTTAAGGATTAAAGGTACTTGATAACAAGGATAGATTAGAGGTTTTTAAAATTAATGATAGTCAAGTGTCCAAAGAGAACTGGGTGCCTAATAAAGGATCACAACTGCCGTTATCTAATGCTACCCCATGAAAAGGTAGTGTACCTTTATAGCTTGAGCGGAAGTTATGAAATTTCCCCAATGGATTAAGCATAGGCGGTACTAGAAAAACAATATTTAGCAGCGTAAAAATTAGGTTGTATCATGATTTTTTAATAATCCACAAAGAGATATTAAAGATGGGTAATCCAGAGTCAACGATTGCTTTTACCTAAACCTTATATACATAACTTCTAATTTAATACTGTGGCTTCTTATTGAAAAGGGATTGACTATATGGATGGAAATTCATTTTTGATACAGTACAAGAGTAATAAGCAATAAGTTATTGTCATTTAAAGGACTGATTGTATAACAGACAAAGCAACATCAGTAGAAGTGAATTTAGTTGAAGCTCCATGGATATAATTTATTTGAGGCACATAAAAAATGGTAGCAAAAGGAGTCTCTCGCCATATGCTGATATTTTCTCTTTTTTCATTTAATCAAGTCCAGCAGTGTTTGAAAGTATTATTGAGTCAAACCACAATAGTACAATTTGGTTTAATCCAATTTTTCTAAACTTGTATTCCTTCATTATATGTTAAGGGGTTGAGAAGGTTTGTATAAAGAAGAGCATTCAAGAAGGCTATGGAAAATCTCAAAGCCTCCTCAATATGAAGAGTAGAAGAGATATAAAGCACAGTAGACGTCAAGTGTAACTAGAGCTGTGACTTTATATATAGAAAGAAATATTGCAATTATAGCATCATTAGGGCAAGTCAGTTATTCATTACTAATATCTATGATTCATGGTAGAAGCGGTAATCAATATAGCTGGAGTTCTCCTCAAAGGAACTAATATTCATGAATTGTTTCTGATTAGCTAGGGTCTGGTCACTGCCAAATTTCATAACTTGAGAAGTTTTGAACTCATTCCATGTAACACTTTGTCAAGGCTGGGGTATAATCACTTCTTGAGCAATTAAGATTATATAAGATGTTAAGTGTTTAATCTTCTATCTATCTAAAATTCCCTCCTTAACATCATCATATACACTAAGAAAGGAAGAAACTTACTCCTAAAAGGGTATAAATATGTCTTTGGGAGCTTGATCATTTTACTTCATAAGGTATGATATATACACATAGGAGAGGTTCAAGAGATATTGGAATGGTAGATTCAGAGGAATGCACGTGAACTTGGACTGAGTCTCGGCTTTGTTATATGCAATTAGTTATTTTTTGATTATCCATTTAGGCATTTTTTGATTCTGTTAAGACTTTATGTTTAATTCTTGTTGTAATGCCTCAAGATTAGTTTAGTAGGAAGTTATGGTAGCTTTGAGTTTTAGATGTTTATTTTCTAAGTTTTTAATTCATGTTTTTGAATATATATAATCATGAATCAATGAAATCATAAAAATGATTGCGTTAATAGATTTTTTAGACATCTTTAAAAAGGTTTGGATTAATTGGCTCGCCATACCAATATACCCAACATCCTAAAAGTGATTGTCAGATATCAGATTAACGAATATGATGGGAAGAATATGAACCATTTGACTCCCACACCCAAATCAAAGCCTAGACCTGAGAAGGGGTTAAAGAAGTTACCTCAATTAATCAAACGGAAAAAAACTTATAGTCAATAAATTTTTAAATTGACCTTAGGCTTATTCCATCAGACCAAATCAAACCCAAGATACCACAAGATGAATTCCTGCCTAATTAATATGAGGGATAATTAAATATCAGGTGAAAATTACGGTAGGTGACATCCAAGGCGGTAAATTAAAATTAATTCCCAAAAAGTGGAAGAATTAAGAATCTGCCCAACGTTTAACCTAAGCGATACCAAGTCTTATCTGATTTAGTACATTTAAGGTAAACTTTTACCCTATCAAAAATATGCTAAAAACATTATACAATCAAGAATGTATCACTTTATTTAACGCCTCACATCTGGATTCGCCTCTTAATTATTTTTATTAATCTTTTTTTGAGGATTAAATCACTAAAGTGACATATAAAAACCCCTATGTTTACTGCAATAAAGTTACGGTGTTAATTTTATATCTCATTTTTGTTAGTTGACTTCAATAAGTCTAGTTCGCTATACTTAACATAGTATGGATACTCTAGATGACAGGACATAAGCGGTGACTTGCCACCCTTTACATATATATAATCTATTTTTCATGGCCTTAGATAACTTCAAGTATTGACTGTCAGGATTCTTGAGCAAAGCACCATTGAGCTCTAAAATAGAAGACCAACAGATTGCTGCTCACTAAATGGGCTCTTCCAACGCTTAATGATACCTACACCTTATGATTGCACTATGAAAGATACCAATTTTCAATGTCACCCACAGGGTTCACAACGAAAACATTAAAGAAAATGAAAAAATAGAAGTCTTCTGATTGTCATTTTGAAAGCTCCAAGAAAAATCTATAGAGATTAGCAGTATCATTACTTTACTTGAATCTCCAATGAAGGTGACTTAGAGTTACTTTCAGAGAGTCATTAACCCAGGAGAAAGAGCCAGACGTTAAAGGGCATCCGCCATTGACAGGTCTCTCATGAACCTGTATGAATCCAGTGCTCTCCAAGAGAATTATGTATCAAGTGCAAATATATCTAACTATATTATGTGATTCATAAAAAATATGTTTTATCATATCATGCACTAATAAGATTTCATAATGAGGAACTCCGCCATTATATCAATACCCAAAGGGACTTATGAATGACATATTAACAGTTATATTTTTTAGCTCACAAAGTATAAGGGTGCATCTGCCGTTGATTAAAGAGAACTATCCCTACATCATTAATTACCATAATCAAATGGGGACTAATGAATCTGGTGTTATCAAGTATGTGAGGAAGCTATGAAGCTTCCCCAAAAGGACATCTCAAAGTTGAACAATATTACCAACCAATCACTTAATGCCTTTAATGAAGAGCTCCAAAGACAAAATAATAAAGCCTGTGGCAAAATGGTAGCAAAATCATCTACTAGCCATCAACAGGAGTAAGAACAGATTACCCTCCTCAAGGCCTGGATTGTGAAAGCCTTATAAAGAATTGAAGATCTGGAGGCTAAGCAAACCTCTGAGGCTTCATAAGTATCTCAACTTACTAATTACTGAGAGGCCCATTTTGAACAGGAACCAGAATCCCATGCAACTCTTGCGTCTACTATTTCCATTACTGAGTGACTCAACAGCCTGGAGAGTGACATGAGAGGCAAGTCATCCAGTCAAAAAGACATTAATCAAGTTTACTAAAGCCTCAACAAAATCTGAGCAACGCTAGGGAACACTCTTACAGAAGGGCTAAAAACCAATACCAATAAGCCTCCCCAGAGCACTGAATGCAAGGGGAAGAAGGAGGATTTAAGTTAACGCATTAAAGTATTAAAGGATGAGCACAAGCTTTTGCAAACTTACCACATATCCAATGGCCAATCAATTTACAATATGAAAATCCACATTAAGAACTTAAAAATAATGATAAGTCATTATTGAAAGAAGAATTAATCATTAAGATGTTACATGAATACTTAACCTAGAGGAATTGCGACAAAAAATCAATCTTCTGAAGGACCAGATACTTTGATTTGCATGTCAAGTTGAACAGAGCAACAAATGTACCAAAACTTCTGAATTTTCATCTCCTAGGGTACACGTTCTATGGGATTGGAGGCCACTACCTTTAAGCCTACGTATAAGGACAAGTTTACACCTGGTGAAGGGAGTATTACATCTTTTCTCTACATTTATGAGTCCGCGATGGAAGGTGCAAATGATCATCAAAAGGTGAAGCGTGTTTTGTCTTGTTTAAACCATATGGCTCTTGAGTTTATGATGCCTCATATGGATGACCTGCATACCTGAAGAGAAGTGAAAGAGCCGTTAATTAAAAATTTGGGTTAAAACAAAGCCTGAGTATGAAAAACCAGGCCTTTATGAGAATTGCGCTATACCAGAACGAAACCCTTGCCAAACTAGACGACCTTTTTATAAAGGCCCAAACATTGATGCCTCCAGGATGCTTATTGTTATAATTTGAGATAATAATCGAATTAAATTCACCCCTTCCGAATTTGGCCATACCAGATGGGTTGTCAAACCTAACCAAGTTAAATCAATCTCAGGATCCTCCTCCCCTATTCCTGAGTCACGTGGGGAGGTGTTTCCACCCATTCAGTCAGGTGAGCAACACCACCCATTGAGGATGCCCACAAGGAGGCCATCCCAGAAGATCAGTAAAGATCCTGAATGGAGGAGGCTTTGATAATCCTGAAGGCACCAAGTTCCAACACACCCTATAAATATTGCATCCTTCTAAGACTAATAAAATATCGAATAACTTATCCAGCTTTCTGTTTCCTTCTCAACCTTTTCTGAAAATTAGCAGCTTTGAGCCACCTTTGGACCTCAGAGCCAGTCCAGAGAACTGTAGCGCCAACAAGAGTGGTGCTCACTACAGGGGGCTCCGAGCTATCCCGAGTGAAAATGTCTATCACAATGGAAAATACCAGAAGCCTAGGAGACCAAACCGCTGGTCAGTCGAGAAGTGTTGCCCATTGGGTTAGTATCTCACGGCATGAAATACCAGCTGCTCAAGCTAAATCATTAGAATTTTGAGCCCACTTACAAATTCATCCTGCCTTCTATCAATGGAAGTCAGTACCAACTTCAATACGAAAACCCTTATGGGGTAATCCCACAACTAATAAATACCATCTACTCTGCAGGTGGCTGCACTAGTCATTCCCGCGCCTCCTCAATTCCCTCTACCATGTGAGACCTTTACATTTCGGCCCATATGCTGCCAGAAGAGCTCACATTGGGCCCCAAACATTGCCTCCACCTTTTCGTCCACCCCACCATCCATCACCTGCTCCAACTAGTTGGGTTGCACCATCAAGAAGTCGCACGTTAACTGGGGCTCTCCCAGGCCCTGCACACCCATCTTGTTGATTTCTATAGCGCGGCCTCCTCCTTTGTCCATGACAACCGTGAGGCCATGAATGATAATTGGTGGCTGATTAATGAAGTTCAAGACCAGGTAATGGTTTTAGATCATGGGATCTCCAAGTATCTTGAAAATGAACTGCGACTAAACGTCCAACGCCTTGAGATAACTTGGAATTGGCGCCTCCTCCAAGTTGAGGATCTGGTAGGGACCCTACAACAACACTATCGAGAGCTGGCCTGCTGTGGCTATCCATCTAGGAGCGAAGGTCCTGAAGGGCCTCAGGGGACTGAAGGCCCCATGGGGCGTGAGGGGCCAGAAGGGCCAGAAGGTCCCCATGGACCCCTCTGGCCCCCAGGTTCCTCAGCCCCCACCACTGCTGGCCCTGAGGACCCCTGGCAGAAGGATGCGATGAAAGCTTTGGCTGTTTTATGTGAACAAATTTGGAAGTTAGCCAATGGATGTATACTCCGAATGGATGGGGTCCCACTTGACCCTAGGGTCTCCCTAGATGCCCTGTCAGATAAAATTGGAAACTAGAGTATTTTTGCCGAGCTCACCGATGCCCACATTCTCTCTGCTGAAGCAAACCTGTATAGGGTTCAAGACCCGCCTGACCACCCTCAAAGATCAATTTCACCACCAAAAAGCTGACCTACAATTTTTAAAAGAGCAAGTCATGGACAAGGTTTCCGTTTCCTCCCTCAATCAATATTGGGACAATGTCCAAGAGGAATTTGAAGGTGTACAACGCCAGCTAGTCCAACAGGGCCCTCACAACTATGCAGAAACTGAAATTTTGGAACCAACACCTTTCCCTGGCGTTAACACCCTCTCCGCTCCTCTGGTAACTAACTTTAAACCTAGTTTAAAAAAGAGGTTTATTCCCGGCCAAGAGAGCATTGCATCCTTCCTATATGCTTACAAAAGCTCCATGGGGTAGGCCACCAACCGGCAAAGGGTAAAACATATCCACTCCTGCCTGGATAGCACGGCATGGGAGATCATGACCCTTTATTTGAAGGATTGCACAATGTGGGATCAGGTCCGCACAGCCTTAATCCAAGAGTTTGGCAGCAATTAAACCTTGGCCAACCAAAAACAGGCCTTCTTGGGTATCTGATTAAACAAAGGAGAAAGCCCCACGGAGTTTGCCTGCCGCTTCTATGCTCAAGCTCAACCCTTGGTTACCACAAATTGTATCACCCTAGATAACACTATTACCGCTGTCATTTCTGCATTAGGATCCTACCCTGAGGTCCAGATACATATGATTGGCCATAATGGGTTTACCTGCATCTGAGAAATTAAGGAGGCCCTTAATGAGATACCTATGTCAACTCTGCACTCCAAGGCTACCTCCACTGGCCCTTTTAATCGTCCTATAGTCCATGTGGTTGAAAACCCAAAAAAACCCTCAATTCAGATATACTTAATGTATCAGATTCAGGAACAGTGCCAAGAACAGCTGGAAACAACTTGCCGAGGAGGCGGGAAAAGGGCAGTCAGCATGAAGGATGAGGCGCTTCATGCTGAAAACCCCACTCATCCTCAAGAATCCTCTGTAACCATAAGTGAATTAGGAGCTATGGCATCTGGAGAAGAATTTTTGGTATCTAATGATTATATAGAAATTGATACTGCTTACTCTTCTTCTGATGACACTCCCATGTTCCTCACTCTGCCGCCCCAGTTTGGAAGCCTAGTCACCCGGGTCACAGTCTGAGTTCATAAGATACCAGTCCATGCCATAGTCAACAGTGGCTCCCCCGTGAATGTCATAATCTCCAAGCTGATGAAATGCATCAAGATCGCTTCTGATATGCTGCACTACATGGAGTATGGCACGTCTGGCCCCCAGTGCACCTTATCCATAGGGGCCTATTCCTCTCTACCAATATGATTCAGGAAACTCGCTTTAGATGCACCTGCTATCACTCTGGACAACCCTAGCTATGACCTGCTCCTTGGGACTCAATTTCTTAGAGACTATTTGGCAGTGCTCCATTACGACAGTAACTTTCTGTCCTTGCTTGGTCATCATATTCCGCTTGTTTTTGAGACCCCTTAGTACTCCAAAACTGAGGTTAAAGCCCAAAATTGTCTGCTAGAGAGTGAAAGCCGGATCATTCAGCTTGAAAATTATATTAGGGGTTCTAGAGTCCGCCTGCCCTCTCCTGCTGTTGATGGGCAAGAGGGCATACCAATTTACTTACCTAAGGCAATTACCATAACCCCAAAATCCCAGGTCATTGCCGATACCCAGGTCCATGTCAACATCCCCTCAGGGTATCTGATAGAAGTCCAAGGCCTAGACAACCCATCCATAAAGGAGGTGCTAACCTGTTCGGGAATTCTAGATCCAGCCTTCGCTGGATCTATATCAGTGCTGTTCGTCAACCTTACTGATAAACCAAAAAAGTAGGTCCAAACAGCCCCACCGCCTATGTCCACTTACTACTGGTGGAGGCCATCGCCGACATCCAGAACTTTGGGGACTTGAGAGATTTTGGCTTGGAAGCTCCACCATCAGTTAGTCTAATCAATATCAATATCAGCAAAGACCTCTCAGGTAACCAAAAGCAAAAGGTCCTAGCGTTGTTAGGAGAATATTTGGACCTATTCTCAACCTCGACCTATGACTTTGGAAGAATTAACGGGGTCCTTCATCATGTAGAAACCAGGGATGCTTCTCCTTTATGGTCCTGACCTTACCAAAAAAACAAGGTCGAGGATGCCCAGGTGACTTTTGAGCTGAAAACAGCTACTCGACGCCAGACTCTTGGTGCCCTCGCGCAGCCCTTGGGCCTCTCCTCTTCTACTGGTTCAGAAGAAGGATGGCAGCCATTGGGTGGTGATAGACTATCAATGACTTAACTCCATCACTAAAAAAGACAGTTATCCTTTACCTCAATTTGTGATTCCCTTTGACTGCTCGCCAGATCCCAATACTTTTCCACTATGGACCTTGCCAGCGGATATTGGCAGGTTGAGCTCGCCCCAGAAGACCGGGCTAAGTGTGCACTCATATCCAATGAAGGACTATTCGAGCTTACAGGATGCCTAAGTCCTTTGTAACGCCCCAGCCAATTTCCAACGTGCCATGGATGGGATCCTTGGGGACTTGAAGCTTTCCTGCGTCCTTGTTTATCTGGATAACATTACTGTCTTCTTTCAAACCTTTAATGGGCATCTCGAGCATCTACAGGAGGTCTTTAATTGGCTACAAAGGGCGTCCTTAAAGCTAAAACCCTCAAAGTGCTTCTTCTTCAGTCTAAATTAGAATCTCTGGGTTACAAGGTCTCTAAGGAAGGCATACGACCCATACCAAGTAAAATCGCCACCTTAGAGAGATGTTGCGCCCCCAGAGTTTAAGAGATATCCAGGTATTCTTTAACATGGTGGGCTATTACCAACTATTTTTTCCTCAGTTTGCCAACCTTGTGGAACCACTGTTTTAACTCCTACAGAAGAATGTGCCATTTGAGTGGCAGCATGAACAAGAACAGGCTTTTAATGCCTTGAGAACCGCTCTATGTACTAAACCCATTCTAGTTCACCCATGATTCGACCAACCATACCCTGTTGTTCACAGATGCAAGCGATGTTGCTGTCAGGGCCATCCTAACCCAACATGACGAAAACCAGGTCAACCACTCCATGGCCTACTTTAGCAAGATGCTAAATAAAGTTGAGCGGAACTACAGCGTCACTGAGAGGGAGTGCCTAGCCGTCTTACTGGCCATCAAACTTTTTCACCATACCTCTATGGTACCCACTTTACTATTATTACAGACCACTCCTCTCTATGGTGGCTTCAACAAATGAAGGATCCCAATGTTTGGTTAGCCAGATGGGCTCTATGACTACAAAGTGCAATTTCACCATCATCCACCGCTCAGGCGCTATTCACCAGAATGCTGACGGCCTCTCCAGGATGCCAGTACTAGCAGCGTTGACCCCCAAGGAGGACAAGCTATATGAACTAATAGGCTGACCTGACCGGTGGGAGTTGGAAACCCCAGAGGTCCAGGCTGAACTACAAAGGATGACTCAAGATACACAAATTAAGGATGGGATGCTTTAAAATAAAGCCAATAAGAAGTGGCTCCCTTATATCCGCCCCTCCTCCAGAACTGATGTTATAATAGAAGGCCATTCCACCGTGGGACTTGGGGTTGTCAATAGACCCACGAGTGGTTGAAATCACAATGCTACTGGGACTGCATAATTGAGACTATCCAGGAGGTTTTGGTAGCCTGCATGGCTTGCCAATCACAAGACCGAGCTAACTCCCAATTCCAAAATTCAGTGGTTGCCCCAACTGGACCATTAATGTGGTAAGCATTGATGTGGTGGCCCCCTTCCCACTGGGCTGCATGGCCATAATTATATTATCCTAGCCGTGGACCATCTAACCAAATGGGTTGAAGCGATTTCAGTCCTGGCTGCTACTGCCAAGGCCACTGCACTATTCCTCGTTCAATCCGTTTTCACCCATCATGGGTGCCTCCAAACCTTACTCTTGGACAATGGATAAAACTTCACCTCACAGGTAGTGCAAAAACTTACCTCGCTATTTGGCACTACCCAGAGTTTCGCTGCACCTTACCACCCCTCCACTAATGGGGCAGTTGAACGGCCTAACGTAGCTCTTATTTCCATCCTTTGAAAATTAGCTGCCTCAGACCCTGCTTGTTGGAACCATTACCTACCCAGCGCCTTACTTGCCTACAGGGTAAGCTACCACCAAGTCATCAAGATGTCCCCATTTGAAGTTCTATATGGGCGTGCACCTTGGCTTTCAAGTAGCGTTCAGCCATTGCCTGAGACCTCCACACCTGAGAACTCTGACTTAGCTATGAGGGCTCTAGCCGATGTAATTGTCTGGCTCCAAGACCAAGCCACTCAAGGCATGATCACCACCAATGGAAGAGAGACATCCCAATCAAATCTCAGATGACCCTCCTTACCAGATTTTTCAATTAGGGACCTCATTCTCTTTTATTATCATCAACCTGGAAGCTGACAAAACAAGCTTGAGTACTTTGGTCTGGACCCTATAAAGTTATTCATAGGATGAAGTCTGAGTACTCCATTGCCGACGTCAACCAAGGGACCTTGTTGATTGGGTGCATGGTCAGTTCCTGCGGCCATATTCCCCCCTCTGACAGGATCTTGAGGGGGGCATTGTCAGAATTTGAGATAATAATTAAATCAAATTCTCCCCTTCCAAATTTGGCCATACCTGATCAGTTGTCAAACCTAACCGAGTAAATCATTTTCAGGATCCTCCTCCCCTATTTCTGAGTCCCGTGGGGCGACGTTTCCACCCATTTGGTCAGGTGAGAAACACCACCCATTTAGGATGCCCACAAGGAGGCCATTCTGGAAGATCAGTAAAGATCCTGAATGGATGAGGCCCTGAAAATCCTGAAGGCACCAAGTTCCAACACGCCCTATAAAAATTGAATTCTTCTAAGCCTAATAAAATATCAAATATATACCCAGCTTTCTGCTTCCTTCTCGACCTTTTCTGCAACTTAGCAGCTTTGAGCCACCTTCAGACCTTGGCGCCAGTCCAGAGAACTGTAGCGCCGACACTTATACTGGATGATGCCATAGCTGCCTTTGTTTCTGGTTTACATAATAAATCTCAACCTAGTCATGCATGTCACATATGTCAAAGAAGCTTTAAATTTGTCTTTATAATTAAAGAAGCCCTGCTTAGTGTGGATGATATACACATACAGGACCTCCCTAAAGGCCTTCACAAAATTCATAGTTTATACTGAGGGGGAAAACCCTAAGAAGGAGTAGAAGCCAAAATAAAACAAATGTAAGAGGCACTACCATACTAAGGATTTGAGTTTTTAAAAAGAACATGTCCTTGCCAAGAAGGGCTAGGAAGGTCATCTTAGGGACAGATACCTCTAAAGCTAACGACCTATAGTGCCTGAAGCAAGGAATTGCAAATTGATCATCTAGCTCGCATTAAAAATGAACATTATGACGAATCTAAAGGGGGCCACGAGTATACATGTTACTACAATTTATGTTCACTCTATGAGCCCCCATTTATCATCATTTGAACGCTGAAAATACTGACAACGCTTGGTTCCCAAAATTACTTATCTCTTTCAGGTTATTGGGTTTCCTAAGAATTAATACAGCCAGCAATGCAGATCAGTACCTCGTCATGTTGATCTGACTCATTTCAAGTGTTCACATTCTACTGGAGATCAAGAAGATGTACCACGTGACTGATGAAAATCTCAATCTAACATTCCGCCTCAACGAGATGTTATACTTTTATTATAGTTTGAGGCATGATTATCAAAGTGGAAGTGGTAATTCATTAGGTTTAAGTAGGACAATCTTGGATACGGGAACACCCAAAAATGTTGTTTCATATTGATCATCAAGAATATCAAGCTCTCCCATGACCCATGAATGCATTCATGAGTAAAGCACCACCAGTCCATACAAAAATAAGGTAATAGATGCTTATTAATTTCTACCAATCCTAGTTGGGAAAATTAGTTTTCTCAGCTTCTGCAGGTGCCCTGACCAATAGCCAGTATGTTTTACATACCTGGGAAGAAGTAGAAACAAAATATGAAGGAGTCATCGATATGAAAGAATGATACTTATCACTCCTCAACTATGAAGTTCGTCTTTTACTGGATAATAAATACTCCATCAGGAAGGATTACTCTTATCTGGTCAGGTTCCTGTTTCCGCTTTAGAGAATGTGATGTTCTATCTCTGAAAGAAGCATAAAAAAACTCAACTCAGTAGATGCACCAGAGGGTATACCATTTTATGCAACTTGGGATGTAAAAATTAAACCAGGAGAACAAAGAGTGTTTTAGCAACACAACCATGTTTATACCACTGATCTGATTCCTACATATTACTATTATTAATAGAGTAAGTATATTTGAACCATGACAATTTCCAGGAGTCCCCGATCCAGCCTATCAGTGGCCTATTAAGCTTCTTTTTGTGAATATAACTAACAAAGTTATTCTAGTCCAAAAAAATTAAGAGATTGGGAAAGTTAAATTACTCCCCATTGATGAAATTTCCAAAGCAAATTTTAGTGTATTCACCTTGATTTGTTTACCCATTGATAAACTTAATTTGTATATCATTCAAGTCCAAATATTTGATAAGTTAAATAATGAGGAACTTGAGATAGTGTACTAATCACTAGAAGACTATCAAGCTAATTTCCTCCACATTATATATCAAATATGGTCACATAAAAGAAAGGACACAGTATTGACATGGAAATTCAACCCCTATTCAATTGAGCCATATAGGAAGTAAAAGGTAAAGGAGCAATAAATGAAGACTGAGCTCAAGCACTTATTGAATAAGGCTTACTTGTGCCCTCCCAGAGTCCATTGTCGTCCCACCTGTTACTTATATAGAAGAATAGTTGTCACAAAATATTGATGAATTAATGAAAGCTAGACAGCCTCACTAAGAAGGACAGCTATTCAATTAAACGATTAATCTTGTTCTGGACCAGCTCTACAGCTCAAATTTATTCTCCACAATGGACCTCTCCAGAGGCTATTGGAAGATGGATTTATCACCAAAAGATTAAGAAAAAAGCGCGATACTATGCATGGAAGGACTATTCCAACTTACCTGGCTCCCTCAGGGATCATACAATCCTCCTTCCTCATTCTGATAGGCGATGTATCATACCATTTAAGATCATAAAAGGTTGTGTGATAATGTACCTAGATAATATAAAGATATTTTACAGAACCTTTACCAATCATCTGGATCAGCTCAAGTCAATTTTCCAATGGTAGAGAGGGTTATAGCAAATTAAAACCTGCGAAATTTACTTTGTTCCAAAAGGAACTAAATTTTTTGGAGCCTCTATCTCGCTGGAAGAAATTTAACTTTTATATGATAAGGTTGAAGCCATCTACAAGGTTCCTGGGCCGAAGAGCCTTCTGACATACAGATATTTTTAAGAATGATCTGAATTACCATCAATCTATACGTATAACGCTCAACTCACCGAACCTTTTGTCCCTTTACTTGTCAAATATACTCCTTTAATATGGGGAGTATAGCAAAGAACTGCTTTGAGTCAATATGGAGCTTTCTTGAAGAAAAGATCAATCCTATGACATCCAGACTATGAAAACCATTCATCTCTTATATACTAATTCCTCTGACCGAGCTGTAGGCGCCAGTCTTTATCAATTTAATCATGAAGGCATTGACAACCCAGCGTCTTAATAAAAAATTACTTTTAAAAGCTGAACAAAATTATAGCGTCAATGAAAAAGATTGCTTGGCTGTCTTTCTGTTGGTAAAACACAAGCTCTTCCTGTATGGTATGAAACTTTACAGCTTTTACACTCCAGCTTTTTTAAAGTGACTGCAAACCATGAAAAGATTTGACAGGAATACTACCCTAATGGGCTCTCTAACTTCAGACTATGACATTTATATTGTACCCTAAGCTGGAAGGAAGCAAATGAGCTAAGATAGACTAACCAGACTGCCCCTCTATATTTAGACAATATTGTGGCTGAATAACTACACAACCTACTCATGAAGACAGACTCTTTGGAGGACGAAGACTAACCAGTTCAGAAGAAGTTTTTAAATAACATGATTGAAATATAAGTTTTTCAATGGATTACTTTACAAGAAAGTCAGAATCAATTAATTACCTTTTTTGTGGCCTTCAGAATGAGTACCGTTTATAATGGAAGCTCACATTATCTTAGTACATGGTGGAGCCAGTAAAATTTACATTTGGATCAAATATCACTACTATTGGGAAGGATACTGGACTCTGTAGTAAAAGTCATAGACACTTGCATTACTTGTAAATAGCAGACGCTGCATAAGGACAATTAAAAGTAGCAGCTCATGACCTCTCAGCAGAAATTTCATACCAACAGTATAGACGTCATAGTTCCATTACCTGAATCTGCAAAGGGAATAGATACATCCTTGTAAGGATTGATCATTTTAAGAAACTTGTAAAGGCAATATCCATTCCCGCTCACACCGCCAAAGCTACTGATAATTCTTTATACCAAAATATAAAAACTAGATATAACTTCACATATATACTGCTGTTTGATAATAGGAGGAACTTTACTCTATGAGTTTCAAAGATCTTAGCTACGTATGGGGCATAAACTAATATTCTCAGCGCCGTACTACCATCAATTAATGGGAATGTTGAAAGGGCGAATGTAATGTTGGTTTCAATATTATGCAAGATGGGCACTACTAATACATTACAATGGGACTAATATCTCCCAAGTGCGTTGATGGCTTATAAGATAGTTTCCTTAAAATATCGAAATACCTTCCTTCAAGGCATTATACAGAAGAATACTTGGAATCCCGGCTTTATTAGATTGTAAAGTTACCAGTGATAACACCGAAGAGCCTGAGAAATTACTAAAAAGGTTAGCCCATAAATTATACAATTTTAATTGGAGTCAATGACAAAACTAGCTAAGATGTTTACTGAGAAGGTCAAGCTGCAAATACAGCTCACCAACCTTTACCCACCTTTGAGATTTCAGACTTAGTCATGTACTTTCACAATTGTTTAACACCCTGAGGAGGAGGCTAGATTCCATCTGGGGTGGCCACATTACTATATCTTATAAACGCAGAGATGAATACTCAATAAAGTTCATAGAAAATAGAGTAACTCTTAAATTTATACATAATTGATTCTTGCATTGGTACTCTCCTGCTAATATTTTTGCAGAGGATATTACCAGATATCAGGATATTATTTATTATGGAAAGATTATCAACCATTTAACTACTATGACTGAATCAACGCCTAAACTTGAGAAGGGTTAAAGGTGCTAACTTAGTAAACATTCAGTAAAATCGAAATTCAGTATGCCTCAAATAAACCTTAGGAAAATTCAGTTGGACCAAATCGAGCCTAAGATGCCCAAGATGAAATCCTGCCTAATCAAAATGAAGAACATCATAAGGAAGGTGACCATCAATCATGGTGGCACTCAAGGCAGAAGATTTTTATGATTCCACAAAAAAAGTAATAGTCAATAATCTGATCAACGATCAAACTAAGTGATTCAAGTCTTATCTGACTTTGTACATTCAACATATATAGATTTCCCTATCAATAGTATGCTACATAGGCATTAAACTTTTCTGGAATGCATAGACTGACCAAAAGCCTCCCTTCTATATTTCTCCCTCCAATAATATAATAAAATTTCCCTTTGGGTTTATATAATTAATTGTGAATACAATTACCCCATTCTATACTATAGTAAAGCTATGTCATATATTCTTGTTAAGATTTTTTTTATTCTCAGTAATAGGTGACTCCAGTTGACTCTCACGAATTGCTTTCCCACCATTTTTCATCCAAAAAACGGGGTTCCCATTTATAAAAAATATTAACACAATGGCAGTTGTGGCTGCAGCTTCCCCAGCCAACACCCTCCTCCACCAGCAACTCCATGAGGCAACGGAGCTTCTTGTTGAGGGTATTCCTATCCCATATTTTCCTCATGATTTTGAGGAAGATGCAAAGTACGAAATTGAGGATCTTGCTTTTGGTGTGAGCCATGCTTGCACTAATGCAGCAAAAGCTTCTCTTTTTTACTTTAATTATCCCAAAACCCACCGGCGCATCAAGTCATTTACTTGTGTGCCAGCTCTCATCATTTTTTCTAAGCATCAACTTGCTCAATATGTTGAGGCGATGGACACCACCGGCCTCATTAACTAAGAAAACCCTTAACTATACAACCTTATGCCCCATGTCGCTGATTCTCCCACCCCAATGCTGTCTGCCATTGTCCACCAGCTAAAGCGAGCGCCAGACAAAAGTTTCGCCAAATCCTCCTCGCCATCTGATATGGCTTCCTAGGATGATAACCTAGGGGATATATTAGAATTTTTAATTTATGATATTCCCTTTGTTTGGCCCATTTGCGAATAAAGATGTGTGAGGCTCCCCTTTTGGGTTGGGCACCAATAGTACTAAAAAATATTAGGTGACTCCATTAGTGTGCCAAGCCAAACAATATGAAGACTTCTGGCCCTTGCTTTTTTACCATCAATGGTGACCTTTCCTTACAGAGCCGCAGGCAACTCCCCAATCCAGCTGGACACTAACTTCACCTTAGCAGATTAGCCTATCTTGGTGAGCACCAGCGGTTCACCCCCATCCTGGGTGGCCTGACCCCTTGCTTCTCTACCTCATGGCTAATCCCAACTTATCCATCACTGGCTCCACTGATTGGGCTAATTCCCACGGCTGATCTGTAATTCCAGTTTGGGAGTTAGTTGAGATAACCACTTCAGGTGTGTTCACCCAGCACCTAACCTCTGGGGGTCTTCTGTTCCTCCTCCACTAGCCAAGCCGAACTACATCTACTTTAAAACTAGAAGAAGTAGGTATCCAAAATTAATTAAATAAAATTAAGATTAGATTTAAAAATTAGAAGATTGGAAGTTATTTTTATCAAGAGAGAGATAAAACTTTTTATAGGCATTTTTTGCCTATCAATGTCATTGGCATTCATTGCCAGCATCGTCAGCACTCTCACTGGGAATTCTGCCTGCTTTGCATACATCAGCACTCTCACTGGCAATTATCTCTTAGCATTCATCAGCACTCTCACTGTTGATTCTCTCTCGATTCATTATAATTGAATTAATTAAATATATTGACATCCTCAGCATAAGTTGCCAGTGTCAAATTAAACCAAAATACTGTTAGGGATTCAGCCAATAATCTCACAAAGTTGAAATGCAATTTGACTTGATAATTAATATTACATTGTTTGGCATCCTTGGACTAAGTTTGACAGTACTCCAAGATGTGACTTTCTGCCAGAAATCCCACAATTATTTTCACATAGAGTTGTCACTGGGAAAAGCTTACCAAACTTAAACAGTTTGTAATAATTAGTCCAACATCCTAGGCATAAGTCACAAGTGTCAAATTGAATGAAAACTCTATTGGGATCATTTCCTGATATTTTTTGACATCAAATTTAGCAATTTGTCATCTTGATTGATAATATTAATTATCTCAACATCCTCAGCCTCAGTCACCGGTGTTGAGACCTACCAATTTCCTATTGGGGATGATGCCCAATAGCTTCTTGATATGAAGATTATGACAGATCAACCCAACCAATTTGGGGAGCACAAATTGGGGTATTATCTAAATTTAAATTTATTTGAGGTAAGCTGACCAGGTGACGGACATTACCAATACAAAATTGACCAAAAAACACAAGCCAAAAGCCCTAAATGAGTGGTGGAACACCAAAACAAAAGGGAAAACCAAGCAAACCAGGTGTAGCAGTTGTGGACCGCTTATCCCACCATGGCGGAGGGGGAGGGGGGGTTTCATACAGCTTATCGATTTCTTCTTCATTAATGAAGAGTTAGACTAAAGCTGAGAGCAAAGGGGTTGGGGCATCCGCAGGATGCAGATTGAGTAAAAATGGAATAGGGTTATGTTTATTGCTAACAAGCTGAGCCTGGAGCATAGCCTTTATGTATTCAGCAACATGGTGTTCAGCTTGTATGCTTGCATCAGGAAGCTGAGAAAATTTGGTTATATTGGCTCTAGTGATGCGCATGGTGGGGGAAAATTCTGCCAGCGCACCAACTTGCTAGAGAGCAGAGATATAGTTTCCTTTAATCGCGCAATTTCCTCCTTTGCAACTGCAGGGAAATCATCAGGGTAACGGATTGAATGTAGCCCCTCATCAAATTGAGTGACAGATTGTGCCACCGCTTCATGGAGATGGCAGCTATCATGAGAGGCCACAGCAGCTTCAGCAAGTTGATGGTCACTCAAAAATGGGGTAGCAGTGGGTTTGGGGATATATTTCTTAGGTGGGAATGAAGCATCAAAATCTGAAGGTAGATATAGTTCCAAATTAATTGGAAAGTCGGGTGGAGGTAACATTTTCCCAGATTCAGTAATTTGATCCAATAGGTCCCAGGGTTTTTGATTGATCACGAGTGACTCAGATGGACGAGGTTTTGGTTGGGTAATTTTTGGGGCATTAAATCGGTTGGACTGAAGATGGGTCCAAACCTGCTCCTGATTGGGTAAATTATTTGAAATTAAGCCAGCTTGGGTTGTGTTTACAAAGGATTTGCTGATTTTTGAGCGTTCAGCTGGAGGAGATGGGGGCAGCTAAAATCCCCACTCAAACACTGATTGTGCGGCACCATGTGTGGGCTTGGCGGAATCTGCTAGGTTTACGTTGAAACTACAGGACTTCTTAGAATGATCCAACTCATGGCATAGGGGACAAATGGTGCGGCCGTTTTGAACATGAGCCCAAAAGAAGTGTTCTGGTGCAGATGGGATATGGGCACATGGAGGGATGTGCTGGGCTATGGTTGGTTAAAGGGGGGTGATGGTGGCCATTGTCTGTGGTGCTGCTAACCGCTCAGCTCCGTTTAGGACCAGAAAGTTGAAGATGAGGTTTGTACCATATTTGGATAGCCCCATCATCAGTTCTTCATAGAGTTTTTGAGGCGGAAGGTGTGAAGAAAGGTTTGCAAAGGTCACCACCATTGTGGTGTCACTGGGGAGGCATGTATGGGTTGTGGAAATAGGAGTGTTTTTATAAATTAAGGGCATAGATGCTGCTGCAGCTGCATCCTCTTCAGTGGGAAAACCAATATCAAAATAGCCCTTATAAGGGCGGAAGTCAATAAATCCCACTGGTGAAAATGTGGATGATGCCAGCTCAATTATCACTTTGTCAGCATATGGGAAGAGATGCCCATATTTGACTCAGAGGCAAAAGCAAATATTGGATTGTGGTAGGGCTAGTGGGTGGGGGCGGGTTGGGTGTACTCGTGCTAAGTGTAATGATAAGCCCCTAGGAGGGACAAATTGGCCTGATGCATTAGGCGGACTGGATAAGCCAGCTTACACATGTTTGCCTGCAGGGCGGAAAATGCTAGCAGGTGGAGCACTGCTGCCCCACTCTGGGGCAGCAGGTGGTGGATCCGCTGACATAAAATGGAAACTGCGATGATGGAGGTGGCGATGGAAATATAAAGGATGTTTTTTTAATAAATTCTCTCAAAAGTGATGTTGGGCGGAAAGAAAAGCAAATTGGAGTATTATCATTAAATTTTGAATCAACATTAGCAAACTAATCGGCAATCATCCTCAATTAATTATTATACCATTTCATTTAATATGTGAGAAATATCACCTGGTTTAAAATTATAACAATTTTTGATAATGTTTTTGTAATTAAATTTAATAAGTCCACTTAGCCATACTTACCAAAGAATAAATATTCTAGCTGACAGGACATAAGCGGTGCCTTGGCACCCTTTTGAAAATAGATTTTTACTTGACATGCATCTTAGATGGCTTCAAGTATTGACTGTTGGGCTTCTTGAGCATAATACCATCAAATGTAGATAGGGAAGCCCAACACCCCTAGAGGAGGGTTGGAACCCCAAAAGCTGGGAAATAATGTCACGTCCCAAGAAATAATTGTAAAAATTGATTGCAAAATATTGAGGAGCGTACCAGAGTCAAAGGTACCAAGTTGGCCGCCCTCCCTGACCTGAAGCATACCCTAGACCAATGATGAGTAAGACAAATGTGCCAAGATAGAGTATATGGGTTTTCGTGATGGGGCAGCCAGCGTTACATCAAATGAACTCAAGTTTACAAAGTATATTATTAAAAAAGATGGGATTTTGTTTAGTAAAAAAAGGTGGGAAGTTAATCCCACTTGTTTAAAGATTTTTTAATCTTTAAATATTTAACTGAAGTCTAGAACTTAAGTTTGAGTTTAATCAAGGTATGCTATTAATCATGATGGTAAGTTGTTACATCTGGATAGATTAGGATCAATTCCTTCAAAGAATTTACAATGGCTCAACTACCTCAATTCCCTTATAGCCATTTCGTTTGACTAACATCTCTGTTAGTTGTCTCACTTAATAAATCAAAAAATCATATTATGTTTAGGTAATCTTTTGTACGACCATGTTGTAAATTCCTCTCTGAGATCTTTATAAATATAGATGTTGACACCTTTGGAGGTGCTATATCATCATGTGTCCTTTTAATTTGTTCTCTTGGGTGTCTGGGTGAGATTATATCACATCACTCGGAACAGGAAAGTTACAGACACTATCCTGAAAATTACCTATTTCTTTATGTAAAGGTTTTACTTCTTACACGGAACTAAGAATACCATAAATTTACATGAAGACCATGAGTCGCTTATTTAGTATTTTAAACCACAGAACTTGGCACACAGGAAGACCTGGTCACACTGGTACCTTATAAGCCTGATTTTAATATGAACTTGTCAAGAGGTTTTCACAAATTCTTCTAGATATCCTTAGCCCTAATCCTTTGATGGGGGTTTACAACAACGATGACTCTGAGTTGGTTATTGTAACCCCAACATATTGAACAGTGACACCACCACAATCTATTACTGCAGTAGCTCCCTCACTCCATGACCAAGTATAGGTCCCATTTAATGTACTCTCCACTGGCCTTGTGTTAAAATTTCTGTTGACAACATTATACAACCTAATGACAAATCATTCAATTCGAAGATTGGTAGTTCCAATCTGATATTTTGGCGATGTTTGCCGCCTAAGGTATTAGTTATAATTAATCTATGAAAGGAATCAGTTGATTAATTCAATTAGTATTTTCATTGGGTTCATCCCCAACAATACTGAGTAAGGATTTAATGAGGGAGTAACACCCTACAGTCATTTTATGATAAGGAATCATAAAAATCGAATGGATGGGGTTTTGTCAAATCTACTTAGGCGTTTTAAAAGCAGTTAAAATGGTTGAATCGTCATGAGTTAACACAACCAAATCAATTGGTGCCCAGCACTGACATGAATATATTGGTTGATGATTACTGAGTATATTGCTACCTAAGAGGATTAAGGCAATGATACCCAACAAGATTCTGAAGCCAAAACTCAAGGATCAAACCATATGGGGAACAATCAAATAATCCCCAGTGGACAGCTAGAAGCTGTGCAGCCAGTGTACTATAAACCCCCCATAATTCCCTAATAAAAGAAGATTCAAAAAAGATAATAAATTTGTTGTTTATACATTTATTTGTATAGCTTACTCTTGGGATAAGAGAGCAAGGTTCAGATATCCCTAGGTTGTTATCAAATCTCACTTGCCTCAGCGTGATGAGAATATGGAAAAGTGTTCCCTACTAGTTCAAACATATCTTCAAAAGGAAAATAACCTGGTTAACGTTGGACCCTTTTTTCAACGTGGCTTTTAGAGTAAGTTAACTTTAATAATAGTCTTCATACTATTATTGCCCATTTTATTTATTTCAGTATCAAAAGCAAGTGGTAAAGAATCTGTGCAGTTAAGATCAGGGAGCGGAAGCGAGTTATCATTTAAGCAGCTCTGATTTTGAAACCCTATTAATTTCTTTGATGCTGATAGTCAATCTGATTCATGAAAAACTTCCCCTCACATCTTACAGATAATTTGGTTTCCTTCTTTATGAAGTTTTGGCATCATAGTCTTCAGACCCTGTGGGTTACAACCTACTAACTAGTATTGATGCTGGAAAAGCCTCTTATATGATTGCAAAAATAGGGTAATCTTTTTAAGTGACCAAGCCTTGGTTTCTCTTCCCTGATTTCCCACGTCATAAGGGAATTTCATGATTGTTGAAAAATTCACCATTTTTCAATGGTTCAGGAACTTGGCTAGTGTGCCAGGATAAAGAAAATGAGGGCTGTTGACCCCTTGTTACGCTGCCTTCATTAGCGTCAGGGGAGTGGTATCACCAACCACTCCCAGATGCTTGACCCAGCATCTAATCCTTGGGGATCTCTTGCTTATTAAGATTTCCAGTAACAAATCATTTGAAAAAAGGATGGGCAAATCTAGATCATAACCTAATTAAAAAGGTGGTACTTTTATAGCTAATCCCACCCAACTAACTTTCATATAATCTGGGGTTATATTGGATTTTGGGGTAGCATGAGGATAAACATTGGTAAGGCTCTAACCTCAACCATCTTTGGCATAACTTACCAGAAACTCATGAAATATCATTGGTGTAACTCACCAGCAACTCAAAATCTATCCCAGAAATCCTCAGCATCATCTGAAAGTAACCCTAGAAGGAAAATCCTCAGCAACGTCGGCTGGCAATCATAAATATAAAATAATGGCTTTGTTCACTGAATTCTTTTATAGAAATACTATTTGCAGATTGATCCTCGGCATTAGTCACCAATATATCTTATTAAATCAAATCATTTGTATCTTTATCCTTAGCATTAGTCAACAGTAAATCCTATTAAATCAAATTAGGTGAAGATTGATCGTATATTATTCACCAGTAAATCCTATGAAATCCAAAATATTAGTTGTATATTGATCCTTTGCATTAGTCTCCAGTAAGCCTCCTAAAATAAGTGTTGTATAGAAATAGCTCAACTCAATTGGTCGGGGAGCATGCTTTGAAGTTGAATCATCAGATTACAATAAAAATATATTTGCAATTTATACAGATGCTTTGGGAATCATTAGATATTGAGAACTCATTTTGATGAGCTAAATTATTATTGAAACCACCAAAAGTAGAAGCAGGTTCAATTGAGTAAATCATGTGAATTGTTGCAGGTTATAATTAACTGCTGAGCCATTTAGTACTAAAAAAATTAAATAACCGCTGAGATCCAATGAACTCCTGAAATCTAAACAAGGTTAATTAATTAAGGTTGCATAAAGTAATTAATTCAAACCGCTGGGATCAACTGAGCTCAAAAATTAAACCAGCTGAACTTTAGTAGGTAAGGTTGCCCAACATAAAGTGAGCCATTAAATTCAGTAGATCAAGTAAAGTTGAAACCCTTAAATTAAAGTAAATCAATTAGTATTGATGCCCAATTATTATACCAATATGGCTGATATCAAAAAGAGCTACAATCTGGTTAACAATCTTAACAATGATCCCCACCATGGAGCATCCCTGTTTAAAAAATACATTAACTTGATCAGATGCGGCTATACTTGGGATGGACTTACCAAAGAGGTTCCCACTTTAGTTGACAGTATTTAACATGTGCCTGTTCCAAATAAGACCAAACAAAAAAATGACCTTTTTGCTCTGAGCATGAAAAAGTTTCATGTAACTCAATTGTAGTGGTTTTTTATGGGTTTAACAGTGTCTAAGTGTTTTGACGTGGCTAGGTTGTTGTGACCAAAAAATATCCATTCCATAACTAGCTTAAAGTATACTTTAGTGATGGATAAGCACAACTTTTAAACATGAATTCACAATGTTTGGAGTTCCACAAAGAAGTTATTAGTGATTAATAGTATCAATTCACCTCAAGGGTTTTGGAGGCTTTATGTAAGATATCTGAAGATAAAAATGAAGGTCGTCAGAATATCATCCAAAATAAGACTAGCAAACTGATAGAACCAATAATTCACTTGAGCAATATCTATGATGCTATGATACCATGACCTGGGACACATGGGTGACTATCCTTCCACTAGCCCAGTTTCAAGAACAGTTCCATCCACTTTTCAATAGGAGTTTCACTATGCTTGAGAACTTAGGGTATTTCCGCTTTCTCTGTTGGCCATTGTATGAATCCAAATTTATTATGCTCGCTTGGTGCTATGACGCTGGACCCCACAAAGGTTTTTAATAAAATAAAAATCATAAAAATCTTATAATAATAAGATTTTTATGATTTTTAATATGAGCGTGAGGGTAAGAACAAAAAGCAATTCCTTTCCAATTTTCAACAATTAATATTAATACTATTTTTGAAGGTCAGAGGGAATTTGGGGATAGGTTTGGAATAGCTTCTATGCTTACCTATTTATTTAATATGGTGTCAATCCTATCAGATCTTGGGTAAAGTTTGTTAATTCTAGTAAAACGGACGATTGGGTTTTGGAGCAGAAAATACCCATGCAGAAAAGTTTTGTTGTACAACAAATCACCGCTCAAAAAATTATTCTCACCTTGGGGCCCACCGCTACGCCTATAAAAAGGGGTGGCCCCCACACAGGTGTGGTGAAGGACTGGGTGCTGGTTGGGGGAGTACCTTCCACTATTTTCCTGAAGTACATCATGCGATCAGCAAAATCTGATTGTTTGGTTTTACTGAAAGTTCACGTGCAGGTTTCAAACTGGTGTTACCCCGGTTTATGGGCTTCCTCTGAGAATTAGCTAGGGTCTTTTGGCTGATATCTTAAACATTTTCATTAACATTGCTCTTAATAGTATCAGAAAATTGCAATTGGCCGACATTTCCCTCGCTTGGCTGAACTTACCTAAACATTCTTATTTTTAAGTGGAAAAGGCAAATGTCTGACATCACCCCCTCAAGAATGTTGGGGGGCTAGTAGAACTGGTTTTTAACAGCCATGAACGCGATCAATTGTAATACCAGTAGCTAGACTTTTGATAGAGTACTCATTTCCTCTCTTGTAGATGATGGTGAAAGGACCCTCCTAAATTGATCCAAGTTTACTGCTTCTAGGTGTGATGCAGTTATGGTAGTACAACACCATTGCGGATAATTGGAAAGTAGGTAAGGGGGTTTGAAACTCATTTTGCAGCCTGCCCTTCTTTCGTTACCGTTTTTGCTAAATTGGTCATAGCTTCAGATTGGAGTTAAATTATACGCTGAGCCAATATTCTCATAACTCTCTCTGGTTCCTCAACTCTATAAGAGAATAAATCAATAACTAAGAGGCAGGTATGCCTGGTTCCACCCATACAAGACATGGAATGGAGACATTTTCAAAATCCAATGATAGCTAAACTGATATGCCATAAAATTACTATATAAGTATTGATCCAAGTGAAGAGGATCAGATGAGGCCATCTTTTGCAGAATGGAAACCAAGGTTCCATTTGTTCTTTCCACAGTCCCATTTGTGGAGGGGTTATATGGAGCTGAGAAAAGTTGTTGGGCCTCATGGAAGTGGTCAGGATTTTGACTACTCTGGAGGTAAAGTTCTTGCCATTATCGCAGAGTAATACTTGGGGGCAACCATGACAGGTGAAGATTTGTTGATCTAAGAGGGAGGTGGTTGCCTTAGCTGTTTGAGCAGGGAGAGCCACGGCTTCAACCCACTTAGTGAAGTAGTCGATAGCTACTTGGATAAATCTGTTTACACTTATAGACTGAGAAAGGGGACCTACTACATCCAAGCTGATGGTGTGGAACGGTTGTTGAGGGGTAGTTGGTTGATATTGGTATCTAGACTTGAAGCCCGATTGCTTCTTACAAGTAAGGCAGGCTTCCAAAACATCAACAAAAGATTTCATCATTTTTATCCCAGAAAAACCAATCCTTAATCCACTCATAGGTTTTCTTTGTCCCTCCATGACCTAGATTGGAATGTGCTTCTAGGATAGCAGGCACGCGTTCTGAGGGTCAAAGGTAAGGTAGCCATTTTGTCCCCACCTGCTTATACAACTTCCCATATTAAACTTTAGTGTTATGGGAGTGCCAGGCTAACATCTTCTGAACAGGCTCATTCTCATCTTCCAATTCATTGGGGTTATTAAAAGGTCAAAAAACCTCTCCGCCTCACTATTATCCAAGTGAAGGTCTGGTAGCCAAGTCAACCCATCAACATACAAGTAATAGGTTCCAGCACGGTGTTACATATTCATTTCTTAAGGCTGGAGCTTTAGAGCCTAGAGAGCTAGCCAACCAGTAGGATCCTTCATGTTTTGTAACCACTTTAAAGGTGCGTGGTCAGTAACTTCACTGGAGGTGGTTCCATAGAGAAAAGGGCGGTAGTGCTTTACATCCAAAAACAGCAAGACACTACTTCTACGTTACACTGTAGTTGCGTTCCGCCTTTGACAGAATCTTACTATGATAGGATATAGGATGATCTACACCGCGTTCATCTAATTGGGCTAAGATGGCCCTAACAGCATAGTCCGAGGCGTCAGTGAACAAAGTGAAGGGTTTATTATAATCAGGGTGCCATAGGATAGGACGTTGTTCTAGTAATTGTTTCATCGTTTAAAAAGTGGCTCTTTGTTCAGCACCCCAATAGAAAGGGGTATTCTTGGTAAATAGTCGGACAAGGGGCTCACTGAGTTGGGCGAAGTTAGGGATGAACTGATGGTAATACCCCATAATCCCTAGAAAAACCTGTATATCCTGTAAGTTTTTAGGGGACCGCATTTTGTGATGGCTTCGACCTAGTCCTCCATGAGTTAAAT